>QEPC01013938.1:5282468-5373334 GCA_003113815.1 Sphenodon punctatus
GGACGGGACATATAAATATAATGAAATAAATAAATGAAATAAATAAAAAATAAACTCTCCTGCTTCTCTTTCCATTTAGTTCCTTGTAATTCCATCATCTCCCATTATCCTATCTAGCGCTTTTCCTTTCTGGGAGGTAACGAGGAAAGGGGTGTCTCTCTCCTAAAAGAGGGACTTTAACCCCCCCCCCCGCAACAGAGACTGTGGGATTCAATAGTCAAAGAGGGACTGCCCCTCCTAAATAGGGACTCTTGAGTGGTATGTTGTGGGGACTTACATTTTTATGTCACAAACATATTCTCCAGTCCTCTGCAGTTGTTGTGCTGTCACTTAGTGGGTGTTGCCAACTCCTGCATTTTGGTGTCATCTCATAATTTTGGGGTCCATGCCATGATTTTGGTGGACTGACTCATGTTTTTTTAGGTTCAGCAATACCATGCAAAGATGCTGCTTATTTGGATTTCGTTGTGTTTTGCTACTGGGGTGTAATGAGAGGGAAGAAAATAAGAGTTGTGACCCAGTATAATGGGAGCTTCAGAAAGGAATGACAGATGCTGCACACTTCTCGGGTTAAAAGGCAACTTGCTTCTTTCTGCTCACTGTACAATACAGCCTCCCTAGCTGTTATCTTCGGATGGCCCCTACAGATCCAATCCAATGTAAAATGTGGGATGGACTACTCTGGATTTATTACTAACAACAGTGGAAACTCTTGTATAATAGTTAGGCTCATGGAACAGAATCTTCATAAACACTGAACTTTCCTGGGGCGGGGGAGATACTCCCCCCACTCAAATGTGAGGCAGCTATTGCTGTTGTAACCACCAAACCCCTGTCTCCACCTCCGTGGTGATGGCAGGGTGGTGCAGAGCAGGAGGAAGCAGCAGTGTTGAGCAGGGGAGGAGGCTTAGAGCTGGTGGGGGGTGGGTATCCCCAACTGGGCAGCAAGGCAGCACTGGGAAGCAGAGAGAGAGAGAGAGGGGGGGGGCATTTTTACATGAGATGCACCCACTCATGCCCATGTGTCGCCTGTGTGACTGTTGCGGCGGGTTGGGGTGCATGCTCCCGAGAAACACGCATACCCACCCACCTGCACCCATTGCCCACTCATGGATCAATTGGTCAAAACGACGATTGCTCCATGAGTGGGGATGTGTGGGACAGGGGGGAATCGGTGTGTGCCCGTGTACACCGACCCCCTGCACCCCCTCACACTTCTGTGTGCACCCCCCACCTGCACCCGTGGCCCGTTTAAAAAGGGCCAGAGAGAGAGGGAGGGGAAGAGAACAAGGGAAAGACTGGCAGTCAGAAAGGGAAGGGAATGAGGGGTGGAAAGAGAGAGAGAGAGAGCATGTGTGCATATGTGCAAACTGCCAACTATCAGAACAGCTTGAGCACACTTGTGCAGGGGCCTCCTGAACTCTAGTTACGCCTTTGCGGGGTGCCCTCTTTAAACTCGCTTTGCACAGCTCACTCTGCAACAGCAGGCCATTGAAGGGCCAGGATTTGCCCATTGAAGTTTTGAGGAAGACGTTACTTCCGCGGGCCTTGGATCATGCCCTTTTGTGAGCTAGGACTTCAGGATCAGGTCTAAAGAAGTGTTCAGGAAATTACAAACAACAAGACACCTAAATCCCAATCTGGGGTTTATAGTTTGCCTCCTGGAGCCCTGGCTCATTGGGGGGAGAGTTACTGATTAAGAACAGAAGCAACAACAGCAAACAAGCCTTGCTGGTCATGCCTACAATAGCCGTGTTTAGTTATACTACAGAAATATGGGTGGGCTGATTTTTTGAAATTTTTTTTTAAAGACGCAAAGTAGGGGTGGCAGGAGGGCATTTCAGCTCCCTCCCAGAAATGAGGCTGTTCTGTATCTGAGCTATCTCAGTGGAAGTAAAATATTTTACTTATAAAGAATTTTCATAAACATTTCTTAGGATGTCTAGGGGGTGGTGGTGTGTGTGTGCTGAAGGATGTGCATTAGGAGTAAGCTAAACAAGATGATATAAACACAGGGCCGGCCTGGAATAGGAGAATAAATGGTCTGTGTTTTTACTCCCTGCAGAAATACAGCCATGCCGTCTTTCTGCTCTCTGATTTTACTGAGGGGCAAGCACAACAACAGACCCTAAAGAATCATCCTCATTGGCTGGAATAGCTTAGATTTAAAATCTAGTGGGCGAGTTTTCTATAATCTTCAGTAGAGTCCCCAGCACCTAAATACTGTAAAACTGACCGAGAAGTACAAATCAATAACAGCAATGAAATGACTCCTAAAATGACTCCTTTGCTTAAAATTAAACATGTTGCTAAGTGTGTTGCTGGATCAGGAATAAAGTGCTTGCCCTGTGATCCACACACCACTCACTCTGGAATAGTCCCATTGAAGCCAAAGGAGATTGCTTCGGAGTAAGTGGTTGGTGGATCATGGCGGTAGACTTTATTTGTCATTGTGCCCTTCCACGGGAAAACCTTGTACTGGCGTCACTTCTAGGTAGTGGCTGTTCTGCATATTGGAAAATCCGGCAGGTGCTTTGCTAGCTATGGATTTACATTATTTAGTCTGAAAATGTTGCCCTAAATTTGCTACTAAAGCCGGGCACACACACAAAAACAGATTAGAAACATGCTAAAAGATAAGGCACAAAAAATAAAGTTGTACTGAGCAACAATAAACTGAATTCAAATGGGTTTTTTGGTCCAAATGAGATGCAACAACAGATTTTAAAACACATATGGATTGGGGGGGGGGGGGGACGGGGACGTAGCTGCTCCATGAGATTTGATACTTTGTTTGTTTTATTAAGGACTAAATAAGGATCCCACAGTATTCATTGGAATAATTACGTGGGGATAATTTGTGACAAAAGTTGTAAAAGGAGAAGATATCCATATCTTCTATCAATACTGGAATGTAACCAGATTACATATACATTTCAGTGTGGTGAATACCAACATTTGATTGTGCAGTGCTTGGGAGCATTCCCACAATAACTTCTTGCTGTAGTTTAAATGCTATTCTGTTACCCTTAGATTCAGCACCTTTCATTTAAAACTCAAGTAAACTGGGCAAAATATTATGCTTCAAGTCTGGGGGTCATATTCATTCTTGGCACATCTTTGGGTTAAAATTTCAAAACTGATTCAGATGCTTTCAGTTTTTGGTGCCTGATTTGAGTCCCCTTTAAAGAAAGGCACCTGGTTTTCAAAATGTCCTGTGGATTCATCCTCCGAAACTTAGGTTGTTTTAAGGCATCTCAAGATCGGCTCCTAAAAGGGTTGGTCGCTTTTCAAAACATTGACCATCATTTTTCAATGGAGTTTTGCCCAAGACAAATGGCTCCTTTATTCCCCACCCCACCCCTACCTCCATCATCGCCTTCTGACATTCCCACATCAGTAAAGTCTTTTGGGAAACAAAGTGTATAAACACATTAGAACGTGGATCCTTCTAATAAAAATAAAAATAAAGAGCTTGGTTCTTCAAAACAGTAGTTAACTAACATGTAACAAAATAATGGTTGCTGTGTTGTCTATCTATGGCTAGGTGTTAACTTATTCCTGTGAGAATGTTGACTGAGGCGGAGTGTAGCAACAGCTGTAGAAACCATTCTCAATCTAATAACACTCCAGCGGCATCTCCAATGAAAGCAAGTGATGCTTTACCACCTAATGAGCAGGAGCCATTTCCATTTTAAGAGTAAACAGGAACAACTCTGGTAGATGGCACCATTTTACTGTTTTCCATGTCCACTAATCTCCCCCCAACCTCCACTTATTTTGTTGCCCCGATTGTGTTCTCTCCCTTTTTGTGTTTCTGGTCAGTTTCACGCTGTACAGCTGACAACTTAGTGTCATTTTGTTTTTATTTGCTCATCAAATGACAAGCCATTCTCAGGATCTGTTATGTGATACAACTCTTTTGTTACTTCCGCTGCATAATAAACGGTTGGCAAATTAATGATTTATAACAACCTGTGTGTGTGTGTGTAGAAATGAAGGCAAAGTGGCTGATCATTGGTCGAACTCTCATGTATTTTGGAAGAATTGGTCCTAATTTGCAGCTGTGTAAATGAGTTCAGATTCAGGCTTGATATATGTTCTTTTAAACTGTAAATTTAATAGTTTGTCAAAAGGCAAAAGAGGAGATGAAATTAAGAGCTGTCTTTTTCTTTACAGAAATGTGTGTGTGTGTGTGTGTGTGTGTGTGTGAACTAGTGCTGAAATGAATAGTAGATTCTGTATTGGTGAATAATATTTTCATTTTTGGAGAGCACTCTGGACATCTGAATGAATATTTGCACCAAACAAATATTCACATATTAATTAACAGTCCTGTTTATTTATTTTTGGTCATTTTTTTTTTTTTAATATCTGCTTATTCAATTGAATATTCAAAATGAAAATATCAAAACCCTCAAAAACAAACCGAAAAAACTAAATGAATATCCAAACGTGGTTACAAATAGAATTTTGCACCTGCTTTGTCAATGGGCAAATTTGACAAGTACAGTATTTTCCATGGATATTCATTTCAGCTCTAGTTGCTGTCCCTGGGGTGGTGGTGCTGGTGGATGCCTTTGAACTTGGTTTTAGAGATGCACTACATATAACTTATGTCTACAGTGGGACAGCTGCTATGCCTCCTGCCCTCGCTGAGGTGTGTTGACTTATTGATCAGACCTGTCCTTCCTCCTCCTGCTCCATATTCCCCTTTGGGGTACTCTCGTGGTGGTGGTGGTGGTGGTGGTGGTGGTGTGGGATGGCTGTTGGGCAGTAGCTTTTGAAGAAACTGGTTATGCCCAATGCGGTGTTGCTTTTGCTGCTGGTTCCTTTTAAGGGCTCCGGACCCATCTCATGGGGAGGGGTGTTGAGGCACGACTGCTCCGTTGACCGTTCTGGGCTTTTTGCCCGGGGCTCTGTGGTCCTAGTGGACCTCACCCTGTGGCGGGGATAGGTGGGGCCTAACAGACACGTGGGCCCACGTTGGTCCAGATTGGCCTGGGTGGGTGGGCCTTGGCCTGGGATGGTTGCCCAGGATATTCTGGAGGGCACATCTCATAGCAGCCGGCTACCCACCCTGGGAGAGTTGCAGGCCAACATCTGGCAGAGGGGGAACAAATGTGCAGGTGAGTCCTGGGGCAATGTGGGCCAACGCGGACTATTGTCACATCTGTTTACACCCTCGGTTTCTTTCTGTACCTCCAGGCAGAGCTCAGCAGAGCACACCATGGCCACTTACGGGTCAGTCCCAGTGCTTAATTTTTTTTAAAAAATATATGAATTGCCAAGGCCCAAGCCTGCCCCAGAAACCACACCTCCCAGCCCAGAGCCTGTTGGGGCAGAGAAATGAACCCTATTCTCCAGCTAGTAATCCAACCACTGGACTAAACTACCTTTGTACAACTGAGTATAAAATAGGGGGTTCTTGTGATTTAATCTATATGATGGGTAGGGCAGGAAAGTCATTAATGAAAACCAAATAAACCAGGTTGTTTCTTGCTTTCATTTTCACCTCCAGAAATGGCCAATATTGGCCTAAAGTCATGGATCTGCTCGTATGTTGGAAGCACATGCCAGGATGTTTTACAGGACTGGGACCAGAGTGCTCAGCACCTTGCAAAACATAGCCATTAAGGTCTGATCCAATTCCCATTAAGCCTAGCAGAAGCCTTTTCATTAACTTCAAGCCTTAATAAGTGAAAACTAAAATTACTAATGATTTACTGTGACCAAATCCAGAAACAATTTTGAAATGACTCCTAATAGTTTTGACCCTTTTAGGATTTGGATCTTCATCTGGATCGGTACTTGTGAAAGGTCAAGCACAATCTCTGGAAAAGAGTGTTCCTGCTTTAGCGCCTCACTTCTTAGACAGTGTACAAAGAGAAATTCTCTAAAGTATCTATCTAAAAAGCAATGCTGCCCAGTGTAGACCATGCTGCACATCTGTGGACAAATACCCAAATAAAAGAGGTTTGTAGATGAAATCCATTATGAACCCAATATAATTTTATTTATTTATTTATTTAAGAACTACTATCCTGCTCCCTATTTAAAAAAATATATATTAAAAATACATAAAAGGGGTTACTAAAACAATAAAAACAACAGTAAAAAGAGGTAAAACCACTGGCAACCCCCCCCCCACCTCATTCCCCCCACTTCCCCCAAGGCCCGGACGAACAGCCAGGTCTTACAGGCCTGATGAAAGGCCAGCAGGCTGGGAGCCAGGTGAGCTTCCTCTGGGAGGGAGTTCCAAAGCCATGGTGCGGCCACCGAGAATGCCCTCACCATCATGTCCCCCCCCCCAGTTCACCTCGGGGACCTCCAGGAAGGCGCCCCCGGTAGACTGCAGAGGTTGTCTCATGGCCTGGGGAGTGAGGTGGTCTCTCAGCTTCGGCATGCACTGGGACTGTTGATGAAACGGGCATGTCTCTGAACAACTCTCACAGTTCTGCAGTCTTAAAATAAATTATAGGATCCATCTTGGTCATAGCAAATCCTGCACCAAGCAGGGGGCTGGACTTGATTACCTTCATGGTCCCTTCCAGATTTATGGATCTATGATAGTTTCGAGAAGACTGTGGGAGTCCCATTGATAGGATTTAACAGTATGGCCTCACTCTGCTTCCATTGGACCGCTGACCAGACCTGTTGCCTCATTGGCTGTTTTCAAATGAGCAAGCCAACGAGGGACGTGTCCCAGGGTGCCTGGGGGGTAGTAGAGTGAGCGGGAGCTCTGTGTCCTTCCCTGGCTCCCTCCTTTGCTCCAGCAATGGGAAGAGGAAAAGCAGCAATTCAAGGAAGTCATTCCAAGGTGAGCACATTCACTCTTCTTGCCCTGAGACTGAAGAGAGAACAGGGATCATTTTCTCTCCTTTTCTTTCTTTCAACCCGATGCTTATTGCTAGAGGAGTGATAGCTTCCTCTGTACTTACTTCCAGAGCAGAGGGCTGGCTCTACTCATTGTCCAATTTGTAGTACAAAGCTGTCCAGTTTCCACGCAGACACTTTATTACACAGCACAGAGGGTGCAAATTCAGTGTTGGCATTCATAAGAGACGGCTGAATTGCCAGTGAAAAGCTCTTTATTTAAAAACACTTATTTACAGGTTATATACCATTCTTTATGTATTATTTATCATTAAAAGTGCAAAGCGCATTCCACATGTTATCTGTAGTAAATTTCTATGAAAGACAAGACGACAAAAAAGACAAAAATTGCAGACACAAACCCACAAAATTTACCCCTGCCCCGGTGCACACCCCTACCTGTTCCCTAACAAACAGCTAATGGTGGGCGGGGACAGGAGAACCCCTCCTTCTCGATTTGATAGCAGCCCCATGACCAGGTTCCACACATGACACTGGCTATGAGTGCATCCAGCCCTGGGACTGCAGCTCCAGGATTTTTTCCCTCTGTAGCAGCAGACTCGGGTTCAGCAAGTACACAAATGTGGGGATAACGTAATGTGCAGGGGCCTGTCAATTTTGGCTATGGGGCGGTGCCCCACAAGACTCTCTCTGCCTCTGGCCCCTGTGACAGCTGTGGAGGAGCCGCGACAGCGCCGGTAGAGCCCAATTCACTTACCTGGTGCCGCATCACCATTACAGGCTCCCCTAGCAGCTTCGCATGCACAGTGATGCTCCTGAAGCTGGGGAACCTTTGTGCATGTGCAAGCAGCATTTCCACACTGTTTTGCACATGCACAAAAGCTTCTCTGGCCTCAGCAGCGCTGTGCATGTGAAAGCCTGAAATGGTGTCACGCAGCTGCAGCAGAGTCTGGTAAGTGATTGGAGAGTGGGGAGGAGAGGGGGAGGTTCTGTCGGGTATGGGGGGGGGGGACTCGGGAGGGGGGTTGGGGGGACTCAAGGATGCATGTGTGAGTGGGTGATAGGCAATTTCACCTATGTTTTCTGCCTCTCACACGTGTGCTTTTGTCTGGGGGTGGGGGAGGTATTGGAGAGTTAGCCCATGGGCTCCTATGGAATCCATGGGCAAATCGCAGCATTTGGCGGCATTTCTTGGGTGATAGAGCTAGCGCCCCAGCCAATCAGGGAAGAGGGAGGGGTGGTAAGGGGTGGGCACTGGTGTGGGAGGGGGGTTAGATCTTAGCAGAGCACCTTCCCTCCATTTCTAGAGCCTTCAGCTGTTTTTCAGAAATCGGGTCAGAGAAAGAGCTCATTTTTATTATTATTTTGGTGGGGCCTGGTGGGGTGTAGTGTTCTTTTTTGGGGTTCCTCGACCTCCTTTACCCCTTTAGAGACGGTTAAAAAAAATATTTTTGGGGGGGGTCAGGGCATGGATTGTGCTTCAGTCCCTTGCTTGGGGGCCCCAATTCTGCTGTGGCTGGATTTTTCCTGGGCTTGTTTTCCCCTTAGAGTTGGTGGAATGCTTTTTTAGGCGGGCACAGTCATGAATTGGGCTTCACTCCCCAGCTTGGGGGTGGGGGTGGGGGCTGATCCTGCTGGATTTTTCTTGGTTTACCCCATTCAACTGGTATGAATGGTTTTGGGGGAGAAGCGTATGCTTGGGTTTCTGGAGTGAGGTGGAAAAGTGACCTGATGAACAAGATCTTTTAACACCACAAAAGGAATAATGTGATGGAAACCACAGTCTGAAACTGCCCCTTAATGACTCAAATATTCTGATTTACTTTTGTAAAGGAAGTGGTTATGTCTATATGAGGGACAGGATATTTTAATTGTCACATGAAACTTTTAAATATGTTTTTGAAGAGTGCTAGGTTCTAGGCTGCACTGAAATTGTTCTGTGGGTGTTTTTAGACAAGCGCCTTCCCACGCATCACCCACCCGTCATGCATGTTACAGGGCCGCATTGGTATCCTATGCAGCCCTGCAACATGCATGACCCTTTTTACACAAGACACGCCCATGCATGCTCATGCAGGTCTGCTGCATGGGCATGTGTGGGTGTCTCCCATGTGAATGTCGCGGCAGGTGTGTGTGTGTGTGCGTGCTCCGATGAAATGCGCATGCCCACCCACCTCCACCCATTGTCCATTCACGGAGCAATTGGCCAAAACAGCGGTTACTCCGTGCATGGGGATGCGTGGGGGATCAGTGTGTGCCCATGTGCACCGCCCCCCATGCTGAGGCATGCACGCTGGTCTCCCCGCACCCGCTGCCCGTTTTAAATGGGCCCATGATGGGTAGGTGATTGGTGGGTAATGAGTGGGGAGACGCTTGTCTAAAAACACCCTGTATTGCCACAATAGTGCAAAATGGTCTTAAACCAAGTTGCTACCATGATAGATATCCTGGTGGGCTATTGGAAAGCTAGCATTTTATACCAGCCCCCTCCTGGCCTCTCTTCTGACTTAAGGGTTGTTTTGTGACTTGCTTGGGTCAGAGGCGGCAGGACTAGGGTGGAATGCACAGTGCCACTCCCTAGGAACCATTCCAACAAGAGCAGTCTCAAGCTGTTCTGACATATCAGGGGGCTGGATTTGCTGACACAGAAGGGGGGCATGTCTCCATCTATTTTTTTGAGGGGATGAGGGGTTGAGGGGTGGGCCACAGTCAACATGGCAACCATACTCTCTTTCTAGACTTTTAAAGAAAAACACCAAAATAAAAATAGAACAGATGAAAAATATTTAAAGCACAGCCACCCTGCTGCGTTTAATGCCACTAGACCTAAAAGGAGACCCTCTAGGCCTGGTATGTTTTCCACCTTAAGCACATGCCTGCAGTCTGGCAATTCTTTTGTGCACCTGGAAGATGGACCTCTGGGGTCTTCATACCAGCAGCAAAGGCCACTCTCAGTGGCCCTTTTTAAATGAAACGCACCCAATCATGCCCACCCAGTGGGCATAAGTGGGTGCATCTCATGTGAAAGTGGCAGCTGTGTGTGTGTGTGCATGCTCCCGCAAAACATGCACCTCCACCCATCACCCCCGCATGGAGCAACTGGTGAAAATGCAGGTTGCTCCGTGCAGGGGCATGGGTGGGGTTGGATGTGTGCCCATCTACACCTACCCTACCAGTGGTGCGACCATGGACCACCACCCCCAGCAACGGCCTGTTTTAAAAAGGCCAGTGTTTCTTAACTGTGTCTTTCTCCCTCAGTCTTGTGAGCAGGTAAAGAATATATATATATATATATATATATATATATATATATATATATATATATATAACTTGTCCTATGAGAATCATCCTTTTTGGTTGTTTGGTGACTAGGAACACGTAAAAATACTTGCTTTGCTGACTTTGCACTCAGCCTTGTATAGTTTTAGTGGTTTTGAAGTAGGAAATAGCTGTGTTAGCCACTTTGAATTTTGTCCCCCGCTGTACTTGGAATTTGAGATCTTAGGGACTGTTCCATGTATTTTTTTCTCTTGTTCTCTGATGGTCTGGGAGCTTTCAGCTTGTGGGAAGAATACTGAAAGTGCTATACCTCCCCCCCCCCGGAACCAATTGAATAATTAGTATAAGAGCTTCCTTCTTTCCTTCATTCTGGTAAGACTGGAAATTCCCCACTCCCTCAGCCCCTGATTCCTAATTGTCTGTTTTCTAATTTTAAGGGTGGGGGAGGGGAATTTCCATATTAATTTCAAAATTCTGGTTGGCCTCACCTACCACTGTCCTGACTCCGCCCATGTTTGGCCCTGCCCATTGCCTCATCAGCCTTAGAACCCACTAGCTGCCACTTGTAATGTATCAAAACATTCCTGGATTCAAACTCAGAAATCCCAATTCTACGTCCAATATACTGTCCACTGAACCGCACAAGCTCTCCATAACAGGATCACACAATCCAAAATTAGAGACAGAGGATGGAAATGAAGTCCCAGATCTTCAGCCAGTGTAAATAGTCAACAGGTGAAATCCTAACTCCACTGAAGTCAACAACAGATCTGTCACTGTATTCTGTATTTATTTCTTCTTTGTTGGCCACGTGGCCATTACAAAGTAAAATCTGACAAGGAACACATGCAACACAGTAATTAAAATAGATATAACTACTCACTGACTTACACAATAATGTGATTAGCAGCATCCGATAATAAACTTTCGCTAACTTGAACAACAATATAATTCGGAGAATAAAATTACAAAAAATAACATCCAAACACAAACTAGCACTGATCCGCTCAAAAGTTCAAAAGTTCCTAATTTAAAGCTTATCTTAAATCTGACAGGGAGGCTCAAATCAAAAATCAAAAGCCTCTTCGAATCTTCTCAATTTTTAATGCAAAAATTGCTACCACCTTGGTTCTGACAGCATCTCTATCCACCAACAGATAAATTAACTGTTGTATTTTAGGATGTGATGTATCTAGTCCTGTAGTTGCTATGAAATGATGGCGGGTCTGAACATAAGGAACATACCAACAGATAATGCACCAAGTCCTCTATCCCTTGCCCACAAGGGCACAGCCGCTCTGCATAGGGGGTTCCCTGGAATCTCCCCAGTAGGACGTCCATCCGCGTAGACTGAAATCTAAGCCTACAAAAACCTTGTCTCAGCTCAGGGTCACTGAGTGAGTGTAAATAAGTTGCCCCACCCCTTGAGGGAAGTACATACTTATACAACTGAGAGATATTAGTCCTGGCTGCTTGGGCTCTTAACTTCTGTCTATCTTGGTCCCATATTCGCTGACTGATCAGTCTTATCACCTGTACACCTGTACACTCATGAAGGCAACATTCCGAAAATCCCAATAGTGCCAGACGGCGGCTGACCTCAGCCCACCAAATATCCCGACCACCCACTGAGTTGCAGAGAGCCAAGATTTCACCCAATGAAACTATGGCCCTTTTTACATGAGACGCTCCCACCCATGGACACCCATCGTCCACATGGGGGAGCGTCCCGTGTAAGTATGGGGGTGCACACTCCCGCAACCCACACATCCCCACCTACCCCCATGCAAGGAGCAATTGGCAACAACACTGGTTGCTCTGTGCGTGGGGATGGATGGAGATGCATAGGAGATGGGAGGGTGTCCGTGTACACCTGCAACCATGCACCACCTGTATGGGTGGCGCTCTACCTGCTGCTGACGGACCTGCCCCCCTCCCCATTTAAAAAGGGCCAAAGCTGATTTATGCCAACTGAACAATCAACTCAAGACTCTTTGGAAGCTCACAGTGGGCATTTTTACACACACCTTAAAGTGCTGGTCTTCAGTCTTCTGGGTTTACAAGTCCACAAGTAAGTTCCGGATGCATTCTTCACACACACATGGATGCATACTTCACACAAACACTGCCCTGAGGCAGCCTAAAGTAGCCACAGCTGTAGACATGAGGGGCTGCCATGGCAACCAAGTGATCAAAGCTGCCTGGAGCAAAGCAGTTTATTTGTTTATTTATTTATTTATATTTCTTAGCCGCCCCCTCATGCCCATGGCATCTCAGGGCGGCTTACAACATAGAAATAACAATAGTTTAAAACAACATTAGAAAACAAATATTAAAACATATAAAAGTACTTCTAAAAACAATCACCCCCCAAAATTTTATCCCAACCCACCCTCCCCTCTTCCAAAGGCCTGGGAGAACAGCCAGGTTTTGGAGGCCCGACGGAAAGCCAACAAACTTGGGGTCAGATGGGCTTCCTCCAGGAGGGAGTTCCATAATCGTGGCATGGCCACCAAGAACGCCCTCTCCATTGTGGCCCTCTGTTTTACATGGGGGACCTGCAAAAAAGGCACCCCCAGCGAACCGAAGGAATTGCTCTGGGGCGCGGAGGGTGAGGCGGTCCTGAGGTATGAAGGGCCAAGACCGTGTAGTTTACCAGGAGAACCTTTTACACACAAAAGTTTGGGGAGAGGATCTATGCAGAAGTTTGAAGAGCCAGATGTTTAAGATCTGGGTGAGTGATTTAGACACGCAGAAAGTTCAGGATGTAACAGCAAACATGCAGGAGAAATGTGTGTGTAAAAACACCCAGTGTCATGAGCCACTGGCTATATGGAAGATTTCTTGATAACATAGCCCTTTCTGTGCCTCAGTCACAGAGGGCAGCTTTCTTCGTCTCCCCAGAAGATTATTACTAACTGGGTTGGAGATTCTATGCAATGTTTTTCTATCTCAAAGCAGTTTTCCAAAGATGGGTGATTTTGAGAACTTGCTCTGAAATGAGACAGTCACCCCTTGGGATCCTGCAAGCTTAAAAGTCCTCTAGAAATGTGCATTTTTCCTGTTCTCGTTTTTCCCTTCTAAACATAATCACGGACATCCCAGAAAATGTGATCACAAGGAAGGTTTCATATCAATATCCAGTGAAGTGTGACTTAATAAAAACCCAGGAAACATTTTCTAATGGAAAAGCCTTTTAGGCTTCAAAGGTTGTGGATCCAAGTGAATGCCATGTTTGCATTAGGGTTACTACAGAGGCTGGAGCACACGGTGTGTGTTTCATCTATTGTTTTGCACCAATAAGTCAAATATTGCACAAGTGTGTGTAGCAACATTTGGAGGAATTCAGGAGGAATTCTTCTTAGTTCAATCCTGACCTAAGCCACGCAATTACATGTTATATTGAAGGAGAGTTAGCAGTGCAATAACAGTCCATAAGTGCAGGGAGGGGGAGGATAGCGGGGGGTGCGCAGCCTCCCAGCTCTTCAGGCTGGGAATGTGGCCATGTCAGAAAGGGGCAGGGGGAAAGGATTGTCCCTTCTCTTTCTGAGTTTGTGACCACACCTCTTTCTGAGTAGTATAATATCACTTCATTCAGAAAGGGGCAGGATAGCCCCTTTACCACGCCCTACCCTTTCCTAAAGGAAATTCTACCTGTGCTCCTGCCACAGTCGTTAGTGGAGAAGCAGCTTCTCCCCTTGACCTCCCAAACTCCCCCCTCACCTCCCTCAAGTGATGGTGGCTTCACTCACTCCTCCATCTGGGAAACTCAGATGCTGGTGGGGAGCAGAATGGTTTACAGGGCAATCACCACTTTAGTTTGGGTCCCCTTCAATGGAAGCCATGTTATTACTTCAGTTGCTGCAGAGGGGAAAAGTTAAGGTGGGGGAAAGTAATTTTGCACCCTAATTTCAATGAAGAGCAGGCCTAACGAAAGAGGGAAATGGGGGCACAATTGGTCCACATCTCCAATTTCAGGGCACCCCCAAAAACAAGAATTTTCTTCCTTAATCTACATTAAAACATGATTAGTAAAACAATTATTTATTGTTTCTATCAAACTCACAGTGTTCAAAGTGCTTTACAATCATTATCTAATTCACCTTCACAAGAACTTTGCCAGGTAGGTAGGTCATTACTATTCCCACTTTACAGATGGGCAACTGAAACTGAGAGAAAATGACTTGCTCAAGACAGCCACGAACTCATTGGGTGAAGTCAGGACTTGAACCCTGCGTGTCCCAAGTCCAAGGGTAATTTTAGACATGCATAGCGCACGTTCAACCATGCGGTCAGGAATCAGTCTGGCCGTCCTTTAGACATGCTGGGCTGATTCCGCTCGGGGATCAGGGAGGGGGTGGGGCTGTGCGGCACGATGTGTGGCCGCACAGCCCCGCCCCCCTGCTCCCCTGACCGGGAGATGGGCTGCCACAGCAGCCAATCCAGCCGCTGCACCCGATCCCCTCCTGTGGTCAGGACCGCGACCCGGGATCGGCAGAAGGTAAGAGACGTTACTTTTCGCCGATTCTGGCCCGTGGCCAATCTAACCATGCTTTTGGACTTCCAGGTGGTTGGAGGTCCGAAAGTGTGGTCAAAGGGATTCCTGCCAGAGGTTCACAGGGGTGAACCTCTGGCGGGAACCCCTTTAGACTTTACAGTGCCGCGGCCACCACAGGGGGTTCACTGTGCTTGGCTGTGGTATCGTAACATCTGAAATTACCCCAAGTCCAAGACTATATCCACTGTGTCATGAATAAATAAAATAACAGCATTAGAGCTGGGATCAATAGTGGATTTTGCACGTGGGGATATTATTTGTATTACCAGATAGCAACCTGAATAATATCCACAACTGAAATGGACATTTGCCAATATATTAATTTGGTTGTTTGGTTGATTAGTGATGCAGTCATTTCATTCCAGCTACTGCAAATGCACAATAGTGCTAATAGCACCAAAATAACAGCAATCTAGTAGCAGACCAGAAATAGCTGAAATGGATATCTGTCAAAGCACTAACTATCTAGTGGGTATTCTTCACTTGGCTGGGTATGGTTTGGAAGCCAGCAAAGTAAATGAATAAGGTTTGTCATTTCAGCTCTTGCCTGCATAATTTCCAGAAATTGATTTTAGAAATTATGAATTGAACTCAAACAGGGCTGGGATGATGGGGATGGGAGAAAAGAGTCTTCCAGTTACCAGAATGTACCAGAATTCCAAATTTTCCTCCATGGGTCTGATGAAAGGCATTTCTCCTACATCCCATCTACCACTTGTTTTTGCACCCAGGAGATTTAGCTCCCAGGTTATGGGAGCACTTTAAGTGCTCTCATAACGTTAAGCACACAAGTAGTTCCAGGCAGGGACCAGTGTTCACTGTATTTTTCCATTACCGCCAATGGGGGAAAATGCAGCAAACATGGTCCCTGGCTCCAGGGCAGTTTGTCACTGTAGTTTTGGAACTGCTTGTGTGCCTGGAAATATGCATACACTCAAGTACTTCGCTGGTTCTGCATCTTCATCTTTGAAACAGTTACTTCTTCATGTCGTTGCTGAGCTTTTTTAGCTGAAAGCTCATCTGATCCTCCTTTGACTATAATTCTAACCAGGAATCTTAGACGTTTCCCACGTGACAGAGTGTGCACTGTTTGCTTTCACCGGAAACTCAGGGTGTCAAATGCTGCGTGGCTTTTGCCACGTGGAAAACAAAGCCACACGGCTTTGGTGCCGATCATGCGGTGAATACAGAACTTGATTTTCCATCTCTGCATCTGCCACATGATTGGTGCCAAAGTCACGTGGCTTTGTTTTCCCACATGACAAAAGCTGCGCAGCATTTGCCTCTCGCAATTTCTCACGGAGTTGAACAGTGCAAATTTTTTGTCAAATGGGAAAGCACCCCTTATTGCAAATGAGACTGCTTTATTCTGACTGATAGATGTAGACAAAGTAGCCATGTGGGGGCCTTCCTCAGGCTGGTAACAAGTCAGAACTATGAGTTGAACATTGAACAATTGGCTGGCAGACAAAGGAAGGGCCCCTGTGTAGCCCCAAATCTTGCATACTCTCAACGCAAGAAGCTGGTCCACTAAAAGAGAACATTTGAACTACTTTGTCTCCATCTATCATTTTGAAGACCAACATGGACCCACACTGTCTCTAGACTTATTTTAACTGGATCAGATTTAGCATGAGAACATTTTTTTTGTAAAGTAAATTTCATAGGTTGTGAAGTGCAGATGTAAATACCATATCTTCCAAATCGGAAAGGAGGAAATTGTTCGGCCTCTGCTTAAGAAGCCATAATTAGATGTTGATTCCCCTACCATCTATCCGCCTTTCTCTAACCTTCCCTTCTTAGGGAAGGTTATTGAATGGGCGGTGGCTTGTCAGCTTCTGGATGCTGTCAGATTCCTGGACTCTTCGCAATCTGATTTCTGTCCTGGACATGGCACAGAGACTGTGCTTGTGACCTTGGTCGATGACCTTCACCTGGACAGGGGAAATTCGATACTGTTGATTTTATTAGATCTTTCAGCGGCTTTTGATACCATTGATCATGAGGGGTTGTTGGCTCACCTGCGGGACCTGGCCAGAGTGGGCGGGATTACTCTTGAGTGGTTCAGCTCTTTGGGTCTCTGTGGGTGGTGTTTGGCAATTGCTCATCATCTCCGCAGGATCTCCCTTGTGGGGTCCCGCAGGGTTCCATTCTGTCCCCCCTCTTGTTCAACATGTTTATGCAGCCACTGGGCAAGGTCATTCAGAGGTTTGGGGTGCAGTGCCATCAGTATGCTGATGACACACAGCTCTACCCCTCCTTTGACCCAGGTCCATATGAGGGCGAGCCGATAGAAGCTGAATCCTGACAAGACCGAGATGATAATGGTTGGCCGGTCTTGTGCCCTGGAGGGGAATGGGACTCCTCTTATTGATGGGGTCTGGCCCCCTCTGGTTGTTCGGGTTCTCAGACTCAGAGTACTTCTGGATCCTTTGCTGCGCCTGGATTGACAGGTCGCGGCGGTGGCCAGGAGTGCTTTTCACCAGTTCCATCTAGTGAGGAGGCTGCGGCCTTTTCTTTCGAACTTGGATCTGGCCACTGTAATCCATGCTTTCATCACCTTGAGGATAGACTACTGTAATGCACTCTATATGGGGCTGCCCTTCGGAGACTGCAGGTTGTGCAGAATGTGGCAGCTTGCCTCCTTAAGGGGACGTGTTGTCGTGAGCACATAACACCGGTGCTCTGTTCGCTGTCCCTCTCCATTCGCTGAGGTTAATTTAAGGGGGAGGATGGGCTGGGGGATAGGAATAGGGATTAGGTGGGAGGTTGTTGGTGGGTGAGAGTGGGTTGGGTTTTGAGGGGAATTGTATTTTAAATGTTTTTATATTGTAATTTATAGTTTTTTGTAAGCCACCCTGAGCCTTCGGGGAAGGGTGGGTTACAAATATAAATAAATAAATAAATATTTTCTACATGGTTCCCAGAAAGTTCTTCTTTCTTGTATTCCTGGGAAATTTGCTCAGTCTCTGGAAGCTACTGATAAACTCAAGAACCCTTCAGTAACACTTCTTCTACATTACAATTGTCTTCCCTATCTGTCCCCAAACCTGCCTTTTGGACTCACATTTTATTTTCTACTTCCCATACTTAACTTTTCTTTATATTGTCTTCACATACAAATTTCCCCCTCATTGAACTCCACATTTCTAGATAACCCCAACACCACCAAACTTGTCACGTTTCAAAAGTACAAATATATTGTTCATTCATATGAAAACCGTGATACATGTGTGTTACATATGTGTTGTTTTCATAAACCCTGTCACACCCTGACATTAGTTCACCACTCCTGAGCTCAGAACTCCAGAGGCAAAAAGAATTCTCTTTGCATTCTCTTAATCGCTGTATCCCAAAGTAACTCCACTTCAGCATCTGCCTCTTGAAGATACCGAAGGAGAATGAACTTTTCAAGTGAAAGAAAGGACGCAAGAAAATTACTCAACAGCACCTACAATCTCTCTTAGTTTTAATGTGTAATGAACAGGAAGCATTACCATGGAGCAGCACACAATCTTCTCATTCACCCCATCCTTCTCCCTCTATTTCTCCCTCCCTTGTCCCTTCCTCTCTCCTAATTACAGAGTGGATTCAAGCAGGGCTGCTCTGGTGTGTAATACATGCTACCATGATCTGATTAAGGCCTGGCTGAGCACTGTATGTTTAGTGATGGCAGAAGGGAGATACAAGATAAGAAACTGTTTATACGTGATGGAGAAAACACATTTGACAAGACCTGGTGGCGGAAAATAGAACAGGGAGATGCAAAAATGGGTGAAATTATTCTGTATAAACTATGAAGGAATTTTATTGCCGCACTGAATGGCTTATAAATCAACTGCTCTGTAAATGCAATAAAACAATTGTTTAGTCTGCATGATTCATAGCCCAAACCTCAGTATTCTCTGTTTTGATCTTATTGCAGCCATAAACTGTCTAGACAGCAATTAACAAACTGTTTTTTCTTCAGATGTTTGGAGTGCCATTGTGGGCTGATTGGCACTCAGAAATACAGACGTTTCTCTTCTATTCCTATTCATTATCAGCTCAAGGGGCGAGTATGGTTAGTCATGCCCTGTAATTGTATGACATGTTGTACCCGTCAGTGAGATACTATGGACAAAAATACAGATATTCTTATAATTAGAGGTAAGGACATAAGATTAAAGACTGATTACAACTATGGTTTTTTTTAGACAAGTACCTCCCCCCCTCCCCCCATCATGCATGTTGCAGGGCCGTGTTGGCACCCTGTGCAGTCCTGCAACATGCATGATGGGTGTGTAATGGGTGGGGAGGCGCTTGTCTAAAAACACTGTATGGGTGAAAACAAACAAGACAGTAGCCTGTGACTCACTTGCCCGTCAGATGCCCGGCCAGCGATGGAGGGAGGGCTACTGTTGCCCCACCTGGGCCTCTCCACCCATTGCACACCCAGGGGGGTGCCAATGCCATGTGTCAGATGCCAGGGTCAGTGAGTGCCAGGGTCAGCGCCATGGTCAGGCCACAGCATTGGCTCACTGACAATGTTATGGAACTCCCTTCCCCCAAAGGTTCATTTGAGTCAGAGCCTGGGCATTTTCCAGAGGCGACGTAAGACCTTGCTTTTTGTTAAGGCATTTAGCAGGCAGGGGTAGGGCATGGTGGTTTGGGTGGAGGCTTGGGGTAGAGGTATGAGGGGGTGGTTGGGGAGAGTTTTTTGTGATTGGGTTGGGGAGGGGTGTGGGGAAAGGTTGGGGGTTCGTGTTTTTACACTGTTTTACAGGTATTGTTTTTAATTGTTTTGTAAGTCTCCCCGAGCCATTTGGGAAGGGCAGGGGAGAAATCTAAATAAAATAAAATAAATAAATACATGTCTCATGTCATGGACAGTAACACCACTTTATGGGCTTGAAGAGGTTCCATGGATCATTCATTCTTACCAACAGAAGTTGGTGCAATAAAAGAGATCATCTGAACTACGCTGTCTGCATCACTGGATCTTGGACTCGCAGTCTGTCAACGTAAAACATAACTGTGGGGTAAATTAAACACGTGCCTAACCTTAAGAATGCAAAGCCAAATTAAGGAATCTTATATATGATCACGGATATAACGCTGGGATAAGTCAATGGAATTACTTTTATGCGTCAAATTATGATTATTTATTACTTAGATGGCACCAGCCATGTTCCTGATGCTGAATGGTTTGCAATTAAGAGACAAGGGTTTACAATCTAAGATGGAAGGAAGGGAAAATAGGGAACATAGGGAGATACAGTGCATACATTCCCATTCTATATAGATGGAGAAACTGAGACCGAGAGACAGTGACTTACCCAAGACCACCCAACAAGTTCATGACTCAGCCATCATTTGAAACCTGCTTTTCCAAGTCCAAAACCAGCATCTTCTTTGCCAGGCTACACTGTAATTAAGAGGATAGCCTTCACTGGACCAGCTTCTGCTGGTGAAATTGTGAGATTTTAGGTTTCACAGAACTCTTCTTCAAGAGGGAAACTTCAAAAAATTAAATCACTTCTGATTTTTAAAAAAATAAATAAATTGAATTTTAATTGATTTTAATTCAGTTTAGACGCATCCCTAAGTAATTTCCTGCACGGGAACTATAATGAACTACTATGCCCAAAGTCATTGATCAGTCATTCCTATCAATTCATTTTGGGTTTTCATGTGATCATTGTTTTGGTTTTTTTAAATATAATTGCCATCTAGTCCCTTCTCCTCAGACATGCTCTATTCCAGTGGGAGGCAAAAAGACACATACTCCATTGTTTTGTACAGAGCTTTGATACTTGTGGTGGCACAATGCAGAAATAATTAACCTGTGATAATTTCAGATATCTCCCGTTTCAGTGTATGACACAACCAGAATCATCCTGCATCCAATCAGGGGCTTGGAATAGACAACCATCAAGCTCCTCCCATAACTGACGTTCTATGATTCATTGATAAATCCTTAGAAAAAGCTTGTGATGTGTATTTTTAATCCTAATTTCACACTTTTTTGAGTTTGTTTTAAAACCCAGAGGCTGATTTTCCAGGGTGTTAAGCACCCAAACACCAATTTGAACTCAGTGGCATGTGTGGGTGCTCAGCACCTCTGAGAGTCTAACTTAGCTTATTGAAAGCCCCCAATTTTACTGATTACTTCTGATTACTCTGACTTTTTACTTCTGAAAATCCTGTCCTGCTCAAGGCTAAAGAATGAGCGAGAATTAAAACTCAGGAGCTCGTGGGTCATATTTTTTGCTTAGTTCACAAGACCTTCCTTCCCCTCTCTGTAATGGGATTAGGGAAGCTATATCATGTGGTTGTTCATGGCAAGTGTTAACAGATTTGTGTCAGAGATGGAGACAATGGGTAAAAAACACATGTGATGGGGGCATGCTGCCATTACAACCCAGCCTGCGGTGGAAATTCATGGTGGACATCGTCCGGGCAGTCTCAGGGCACTGACCATATATGCCCATGGCCAGGCTGCTGTACTGCTGCCCACGTGGATCAGGGAGGGCCACAACAGACGTGTGAGCAGCTAGCCCCGCCCCGTGCCATTCCTATGGTCCTGCTCCTGCCATGACGGACAGCCATGGAAGCCAAACATAGCAGGCCCTGATCTGGGCTGGGTCATGACAGGTCACAATGGACATATTAGCCTGCTTTAGCCAGTTGGGTGGGACTTAGCCCAAGTTGTGACTTCAGGTGATTCCCAAGTTCAGAACCTGGGCTAGCTGCCAACACGACATTGGTCAAACAAGGGCTAACATCTGGTGGTGTAAAAAAAAATATGCCGGTGGCCTGTGGACCAAAGCGGGCCACCATCACATTTTTTTTTTACTCAAAGTAGTTCGTATGATACCTTTTATTGGACCAACGCTGAGGTACACATAATGTAACGGAAGAGGGGAGGGAAGGAATAAAATAAAATAATAATAATAATATTATTTGTATAACCTACATGGCACTCAGAGCGCTTCACAATTTACATACAATTAAGCACAGTATAAACACTTTAAAACAAATAATTTAAAAGAATATTAAAAATGATAAAGTAGGGAAAGGAAAAAGGGAGCACAGAATATATTTAAGGGAACCGGCAGTGGATCCTAAAAGCACCTAGAAAATAAATATGTTTTTAGGTGCTTTTTAAAGGTAAGGAGGGAGGAACTGAGACAGACATCTGGAGGGAAAGAGCGAGTTCCACACTGAGGGGCATGTCACAGCAAAAGTCCAATCATCTGCTGACTTAAGACGCGATGGCAACCCCCCAAAGAGCGAGTGGTTCCTGAATGCAGATACCCATTAGTGTGAGTCTCCAGAAGAAGTTCTCAAAGATAGCCAGGGCCTAAATTGTTCAGGGTCCTAAAAACTAAATCTGTCGCTCTACAGGTAGCCAATGCAGAGAACGCAGGGCAGGCATAATCTGATCACGGCTGCCTATACCAGTAATCAACCATGCTGCTGCATTCTGAACAAGCTGCAAGCAACGGATAAGCACTGCTGGTAGCCCGTAGAAGAGGGAATTACAAAAATCAAGCCTCATAGTCACCAGGTCATGGGTCACTGTGGCAAGGTCTGCCTGGGATAAATAACTTACGCAAATTACAAAGTTGAAAAAAGCATTTCCGTACCCCATCTGATACCTAAGTTTTCATGGACAGAGCATGGTCGAAAATGACGCCCAAGTTCTTTACCTGCCCCACTACTTCACATTCAGGGACCTGAGGGAGGCAAGGGCATCCTCATATCAGATGCCCCTTGCCACCAACATCATCTCAGTCTTCCTTCGACTGCGCACGAGATAGCTTCTATGCATCCAGGCAGCTATTTCATTCAGGCATTCCTCCATGGCAGAGGCAGAGTTGACATGACTCATGGGCCAAGAGATATACAATTGTGTATCATCAGTATACTGATGATATTCAACTCCATGCTCGTCCATAACATCCCTGAAGGGCTGCATGTATAAGCTGAACAACATGGGTGAAAAAATAGAATCTTGAGGAATGCCGCAATTCAGGACCCTCAGGGATGACACATATCCATCCATCACCACCAATTTGCTCTTCCCTTCCAGGTATGACTGAAACCACCGTGGGCAACTCCCGTCACACCAGCAATGTCCCTCAGTTGCTGAAGCAGCAACCCATGGTCAATTGTATTAAACGCAGCTGTAAGGTCCAGCATGACCAAAATGGCCAGCTGTCCTCGATCTAAAATCATCAGCAGACCATTCAACACCCTGACAAGTGTGGTCTCTTATGGGAAGACCTGAACCCGGACTGGAATTTTCCAAAATATTGTTGGAGTCGAGGTGTCTCTGTAGCTGCACAGTCACAGCCTTCTCAATGACCTTTCTTAAGCAAGGCAGATTGGAGACCGGATGATAACTGACAAGCACGCCAACATCAAGTTATGGTTTCTTGAGGAAGGAGAGGGTGTGGTATAACCGGGAGACACAACTGAGGCAAAACAAAGACTGAGGCAAAGAAAAGAGGGTAGGTAATAAATGAAACATAGTAAGAGGAAGGAAGGAGGGGAATATGAGAACAGGGGGAGTTATGCAAAAAAAGGGAAGAGAGGGTGGAGTGCACTAGAGGATGCAGGAAGGTAATGAGTCAAATCAAATTTATTAAAATGTGACCGTGGGTCATTGTTAACATAAAACACAAACATACAAATACAAATAACATTAACAAACAGTCCTAATATAGTATAAAACAATAAAGTACAGAAATTTTACTAAATACTAAAAACTAAAAAGGTACTAGACCAACCTCAAACCGGTAAGGAGAACTCCCCTCCTTTCTTTATACCTTAGTAAATTTGGACTTGGCCCAGGGCCTTTTTTCCTCAATTGCTGTATATCATAATTACAAAAGTTATATAAAATTTGCCATTAGAGAGATTTCACTGGCTTAAATTGGATAAACCTTTCCCTCATTCCAATCGCCTGCAGCAAGAAACTCATCACTCTTAAAGTCACCTGTGGCTGCTCATCACATAAAGCCAAATACATGAGAAATACATTAGTTGCCCCAGGGTTTTTATCAATAAACAGTTGCAAAAATTTTGGGCGTAAGGTATCATATAACCTACATTCAAATAATACATGATGTGTAGTATCGGTGACTAAAGAGTCAAAAGGACATAGCCTATCCCCGTAAGGGACCCCCTGGAAGCGCCCCGACAAAACACTAGTCGGAAGCGCGTTCTGTCGTGCACTTAAAAACAGGAACTTCTCCCTGAAAGTGGCAGCAGTTGTTAGATAGTGAGCCATATTGCCCAACTGAGGGGCAATCTGGTTATATCCTGCCAGGTGCAGTGTGCCATCAACAGCAGTCAGGTCCTCCTGACATTGGATATCCCTACGTAATGAGTCAGAACTGAAGGTAAAGTGGGTGAGAAAATGAACAATAGTAATAGGAGGAGGGAGTGGAAGGTGAAAAACTGGAGTGGGGGATAAACACTAGATATAATAGATGAGTAGAGCTCAAGATTAGCAAAGCAAGGGGGATATAATGGACAACAGTAACAGAAGGAGGGAGAGGAAGGTGTGAAAATGGAGAAGGGAAAAAAACTGGAGAGGGGTGGGGTGCAACAGGAGGTATTTTTAGACATGATGGCGCTAGTCCTCGCCATGCTTCGATCCTGCCTGGAGGGAGAGCCCTCACCCCAGGCAGGATCTGACCTGGCCTCCGAACAAAGGGAAAGGGTCAGGGAGAGGTGGGGGCAATGTGCGGACGTGGGTTGCATGGCCTCACCCCCATGCTGCTCAGTGCGGCACCACCACCTCCCGGTCAGGTGGGTGCGGTAGCCTATGAGGCCCCTGTGCCCTCCCAGAAAAGCTCCGGCCACTGGGGAGAGCGGACCATCATACGAGATGGCTGACTCTACCCCGATCCGGGGAAGGTTACAGAAATAGATTTATAAATTACAGAAATGGCTAGTGCAGAAAGAAAATGGTAAGCAGCAGTAAAAACCAAATATGAAATAATTATTAACAGTAAGTAGAAGATAAGATTTTACAGGTTTTTGCAGTGGCTGGAGAAGTTTAGGTCCTTGTTAAGTCTATTATTTTTGGTGTCATATAAAGTTATGCATTTTAGTTCCCAGCCCTGTCTACTGAGGGTGTTGTGTAGCTTTCCTCCTAGGATTAGGAAACCTTTATGTGATAGCAGTGAGGGAAATGATTAATCATCCTGAAAAATGCAATGTTTTTCTGAGCACTGAAGCTAATCAGATTTTTTTTGTAAAAATCTTTTTTCCCATCAAAAATACTGCCTTAAAAAAAAATTAAACAGAACCTTTGCTGATTTGGAAATTTTCTGCCGAAGAATTCCATTCAAAAATATTTGCCAGCTGAAAAATGTCTGTAGACCAAAATGCATTAGTTCTGCTGATTGACCAAAAAAATAAAAACAAAAACAAATCACATTGGGTACATGGTACGTGTCTCAGCCAATAAACATTTTTGGGGGGTTAGGCATGCACTACTGAAGCAAATTTTTTCATTTCACTTTTGGTCAAATATAGTTTGGGAATTTTTAATATTGAAATATTATCCTGGTCAGTTCCAGTAAATATCTTCTCACGGTGAGCAACTTAAAATATGTATTGTACTAGACTAGAGCCAAATCCTCAGATAGAGTACACTGGAGGAGATTCATGGATTTCAGTGAAGTTATGTCAGTTTTACCAAATGCAGACCTGGTTACAGGAAAGCAAATCTGAAATCCTTACAAATCTAGCCCTTTATTTTTTGCTTGACAGTTCCCACATTTCTCCTCTTTCAATCTGCATAAAATTGAGTCTGTGATTTTCAGAAAATGACAAGCTTATGGTTTTGGGCTGGAGAGTCTGGCAGACAAGCAAATGCATGAAATAGCAAATACGTTGCCTTTTTTTTATGTCATAAAATTAAATTCTGCTTTGGGTGTTTGTCAACTGCGGGCATGACTAGGCAGTGCAGTCAGAAGGTTCTCTGAGGGGATGACTCGTACAGAAAGACTTAAATAGGCATATTTAAGGCCATATAAAGGACCTGCTAGAGGGCTTGTCTGAATTTGCACAGTCTCCAACTGGTGCTCCAACTAGAGGTGACTGAGACAATCACCCCAATTTTCTCACATTTTACATAAATTTTCATTGCAAAAACGTTTTAAAGGATGATTTTGACCATTTTTTAAGCAAAATTCCATACTGAAATAATTTTGTTAAAAAAATGTGGAGGTGGGGAGGGAAGTTGGTTTTTCCTTTTTATACTTAAAATACAAGTGTAATAAAGAGTGTGTGTGAGAGAGACTCTTGAAGGCACCAGTGATGTTGAGTAATTTGTGTTGGTGAGAGGTTGCAAGCTTTTTGGCCACACAGGACCCTTCCACAGGCATGCAAAAAGTCACATTTACAGACTGAGCAAATTTAGGACAGGTAGTATATAACAGAAGTTCTCCAATAAAAGATACCATCTAAATGACTTTATCTCAATTTCTTACATTTAAGATCAACTCGGCAACCATACTCCCGCTAGACTGTGGTATTGTTTACATGGTTTAATTAGTTACTTCCTTCACTACATGGAAGTCTAATAAAAAAATCAACAGCTATGATCAGGGTAGGCATGTTTAATGGTGGAGTTATCCGTTCTTGACACACATCATTTCTTTCTTAATTCGAACCAGTATTGTTCACATTGAATGATACAGTAGTTTGGCTAATTGTGGAATAGATGTGAAACTCTGCCCTTATGAAGTCAATGTCAAAACTCTTTGGGGGTATCTTCAGACGTGACATTACCAAGGGTGACCACGCTTACCCCAGCGTGGCCACCCATGGTGGCATCACATTTGTTCACGCACACCAGATGATAACCACGGGTAGGAACAAACTCCCTGGATCATGGCAGGATTAACTCTGAGTTGTGAGCTCAGCTCCTTGCTACCTCACAACCCGGAGTTAGCCCTACCACCATCCGGGGAAGCCATCCCTGGGCCGGGGTAGAGCAGGCCGTCATGTATGATGGCCCGGTCTACCTAACTCTGGCTGGTGGCTGGAGCTTTTCTGAGCAGGCGCAGCAGCCTCATAGGCCGCCGCACCTGCCCATCAGGGAAGGGCCCGGACTGTGCTGAGCAGTAGGGGGGGTGGGGGTGCGTGCGTGTGGACCATGTCTGCACATCACCCCACCCTCTCCCTGCCCCTTCCCCAGCCCATTTGTTCGGTGGTGGGGCCACATCCTGCCCGGGATGAGGGCTCTCACCCCGGGCAGGATGAAAATGTGGCAGTGACTAGTGCCGTCACATCTACAAATACCCTCTGTTGTAATAGATTCAGGATTTCATCTAGGAAGAATTTCAAGTCTGTGTGAAAAGTAAGGAGGGTGAAATCTGTTTCTTGGCAAAACTTTTAGATTATATTTCTGTCACTCTTCCTCTCTTCCTCAGCACTAATGCTTATCATGTCCTAGCCCAGGAATCATGCATAACAGGGCTTGTCTGTGTTATAAGGCCATGTTTATAAAGCACATGAAAACTGAAACATGTTTAGCTTTCGCTGTGTCATAGCAATTACTTTCTGCACAGCTCCATAGTTAGGACTGTATTTGTTTATGGAAAAAGGGAGGGGAAAAAATCTATCCAGGCACGGTCTTTGAAGACTGGACACACACATCTTATGAGTTATTGATTGACAAAGGCCTTTTTTATACAGTGTGTGTGTGTGTGTGTATCGGTGTGCGCATGGCAGTGTGGGCGGTGCAGGGGACCCAGTGCACACGGGCGCACACCGATCCCCCCCCATCCCCACTCATGGAGCAATCGTTGTTTTGGCCCGTTGCTCCAGGAGTGGGTGATGGGTGGAAGTGGGTGTGCATGCGTGTTTCACGGGAGTGCACACACATGCACACCCACCTGCCATGGGATTTACATGGGTGGCACCCACCCATGCCCATGCAGCAGATCTGCGTGGGCATAAATGGGCCCGTCTCGTGTAAAAAAGACCAAACTGATACATTCAATTCATGTTAAATACAACAGACATGTCTAGATGTAAGTTTGTCGGTTTGTCAGTTTGTACCCCAGAGAGAGTGGGGTAGATGTGGAATAAATGCATGTGATGTGGGAACCTGTGTTGGATTCATTTACTGTTTCCTGGCAAATATGTTTTGTTAATATTGGTTTATATATTTCCCAAACTTGCAGTTTAAGGGTGCATTCCTAGCCCACTGACTTCAATAGGTTTAGGATTACATCTAAAGTGCTCTAAAAATGATCTTGTATACAGCTGCTTTATAAAAAATTACTTCTTTTGGAAGCTTTTGAATTTCCCCCCCCCTTTCTCTCAATTGTGTACAAACACTAGTTACTTTTCTCAGGGCTACTTATGAGGCCTCTCTTTTGCTAATATTGATTTTTCTTTTCCTAGAGAAAATAGCTTCTTTTTGAAAGAAAAAGCACCTCTAAAGAATTCCACAGACTTTTCTAAACAATTATGTGAAAACACACGTCGCCCAAATAAAATCTTGACCTTCCTAACCTCGATGGCGTCCTTTCAAAGTAACTTTGCCATTCGACAACACCCACATGCAATGTATGTTTCAAAGAGTTTTGTTTGGACCTTGAAAGTAGCAGGGTACACAATAATTGGTGGGGACTCTAGATAAGAGCAGTTAAAATGCAAAAATCTTATGGCTACCCAGCCCCATGATCATTATCAGGCTAACTCCATTGGGTGCAGCCTGAAATTATCATTGACATTGTTTTAATGCAGATGACAAGAGATTTCTTGGGAAATCTCCAGTTTAAGAGAATACATTTTCTTGATTTTACATTTGTATTGAACAATGTCACATTTCCCAGCACAACTTGAATGAGACTACTCTGGAGTAAGTAAGAGGTTTCAGGACTGCAGTTTGTGGGATATTTTCTGTGGAACAGTAGTACATATGTGGTTAGTTGGAGTGGGTTGGGGGAACTGGAGATCTAGTTAGCATTTACGTACAGAAATTTTGGCATAGCTGTATCTGCATTGTCTTTGTACATACCCGTATGCTCCTGTAAACAGACCATAAGAAGGCCAACGAAAATTATCCAGATTGTCTTAATCTGTTTTGTGCATCTCTTTAAAGTCACAGATTAGAGAATGAACTTGTTACTTTCCACTCCTTCAGTGAACCCTGACTGAACTCTCCAGTTTTGCTGTGTTAATTATGCATACTGGACAAACCACTATGCTAGGCCCAGAACTAAAACTGAAAAAGATCCTAGGTTAGTTTAGTCAGGCATCTGTGCTGGACATTTTATTGAACAACACCAACAGTGCTCTACTGAAGTTATCAGCTAAACTCCCATTGACTTCACTGGACTGAGGATTGCATCCCCCATCTTTTATAACTGATAATATGGCCTTCTCAGTCGTATGCGTCATCCACATTTCTTTTGATGAAGTCATGGTGGTCACCAGCCATGGTGGCTCCTGGCTCGGGGCACGTATGCTGCATGGGAATAGACGTGCTAACCCATTGTGTCCCACTTTGGCCTGGTTGGCCGGGCCGTGGTCTGAGCTGTGACATCGGAGATTTGCCAAGGTCACAGCCCGAGGCAATCCTGGGCCAATATCCGGCAGTGCCTACAGCACACATGTGTACAGTGGGTCAAAGCAGGCCAAAGTCATGTCTATTTTTACCCATTCTTGTCATTAGCAATGCTAGGTAATATTGTTTTTACGCAAGTGAAACCACATTTTTATTGATAAAATAAAAAGTAAATAAACAAAACAGAGGGTTGCAGACTCTTGCAGCTTTATTGTTGCTCACTATTGGAGGTTTTGTTTAATACTTAAAATCATGAAATGCTTAAATCTGTGAGAATCTCAAATTTTGTTTAAGAAGTCCCCTTCGCCTCCAGAATGGGGGCGAGGGGCATTTGTCATGCCCCCCACCACCTCACAGCAACGGAGCAGGGAGCCGCGGCAGGGAGGCATTTCTAGAATGCTCCCCGCCAGAGAACATGTGGTTGCTAAGCAACCGGCCCAGGGAGCGCTGATGTTGGAAGCGCAGCGCGGGCAAATGTAGCAGCCCCGCCCCCTTCTAGGAGGGGTCGGGGTTGCTCCGAGCCATGTGAGGTGGCTATTCTGAGACCGGGCTGGGACAAAGCAGCAGCCCCACCCATCCCACCCTCTAGCACTGCTGGTTATTACCAGTGGCCTTTAGGGCGCCGAGGAGGAATTTTGGCAATTAGCCTTTATTGAAAAGGATTGCGGGTTTCGCCTCCTCAGCAGTGCAGAGTAGGTTAAATAGGTTGATGTGGCATTTCTTTGGATTGGCATATTGCAATATTCTAATTGGCATTCAATGGGCAACTTAATAATCTTATTAAATAGGGAAATCGAATTGGAATATTGAAGTGCATGAGATGAATGTGTTAATTTGGAATTCGATACAGGAGAATTGATTGTCGAACTTGCAGGGGTCCAGTGTGCTAGGATAGGATAATTAGGTAAGGTATAGGATCAAGAGTCATCTCCTTAAGAGATGGGGAAGTGGTACCCAGAGTCATGCAGGGCACAGCAGGCTCTGGGGTCACGACCCTGGGAGGGGTGTCTTAGCAGAAGGGTAAGGACATGCGCTGTCCTCAGACTCTGCAGACATTTAACTCCTTACTCACGCCCAAAGTTGGGGCTGGTTCACCCCCCGATTCGGCCAGAGCCTGAGTGTTGTCAAAGGGGGGCAGGTTACGTTGGTGCCCTGATTAGGGACGGCACGTCCTGATCAGGCACGAGTTAATAAGATAAGTTAGAGCTAGCACACTGGATCCGAATTGCTGAGCAATTTACCCACCGTCCTTATTGAATGAGAATAAAGTGTGACCAGTTTTAACCCAACCACTGTCTCCGCGTATTAATGTTGGGGGTGCGTTGACAAGTGCCCAGTCCTCTTGATTGCACAGTAAAGCTGGAAACCATGAGTGGCAGTGTATCCTAGGGCAGAGTTGGGGAACATCTGACCCACGGGCCAAATCTAAGAGTATTTTTTAATCTCAAAAGCATACCAGAACTTTTGCAATTATAAATTATGAATTATGAAATGATTGATTATTAATGATTAATTATTCCAGAGGAGTTGCCCTGGAGTAATTACCTTTCTCCACCTCTGTTCTCAGAATCAGGGGCTAAAATCTTCTGCTCTCCCTCTCCTCCAAGTCTCCCTCCTCTGGAACTTGCAGGTAGGGGCTGAAAGAGCAAGCAGTCAGCAAGGCAGACATACTGTATGAGAGACACAGGAAGTACTGAGGCTTGCTGGGACAGCAGTGGTCTCCATGGAGAGGTGGGGATGCAAAAGGAAATTCCTCTCAGAAGTGTACAGGAGTAGATCTCCTACAGTAGGTCGGCAAATAATTTCTCCCCACTTGTTTGCAGAGGTAATTCCTCTTTGCTTTATCCTCATTTTAAACCCTATGTTTGTATGAACACAGACAGGATAAAAGCAAGTTAGGAGGAAGTTCCCTCAAGCAAATGCTCATGAGAACATATCCGTCTCTGCCACTTTTCTTGCTGGGTGACCATAATTACCATTTTTTGCAAGAGAGAGATTCTTATTCAGATTGTATTAGCCAGATTTAACTTTAATTTCCACAGCAACCTTAAACCAATGTAATCAGAGAGAACAAAAATACAAGCAAGGTAGTACACTAATGCAACATTTATATAAAAAGCCACAAATACTGTCCCCCACACTCCAAAATCTATAAATATCCTAATGTAAAAGAAATTTGCTCTGTCACATAAATGAGCATAAGTAGCCACTTGCCTGGTAATGTACTGTCACCTGAAGCATCTAATTAACTATAATGATATATTTTTATTTATTTATTTATTTATTTAAAATTTATATCCCGCCCCTCCTGCCTTCAGGGCAGCCCGGGGCGGTGAACAGCATTAAATAAAAACAATACAAAAATTTTAAAACAATTTAAAATTACAATATGTGGGGACCCCCCACCACCACCAAAAGCCTGACGGAACAGCCAGGTCTTACATACACGCTGAAATAGCAGGAGAGTGGGAGCCAACCAAGCCTCCTCCGGGAGCAAATTTCACAGCACAGGGGCGGCCACCGAAAAAGATCTAACATCGGTGACCACCCATCTTGCCCGGGGAACCTCGAAAAATGCTCCCATGAATGATCTCAAGGGTCGCACGGGTACATGGGGAGTGAGGCAGTCCCGCAGATAAGCGGGATTTGTATATCATACAAATAATTGAGTTTTTTCTCTGCTACATACTGCCAACTACTCACTCTTGCCGCTTTAACAATGAGCAAGTATCAAATGGCTACTAGCCCTTCCACTAGTTTCTTGGCTTGGAAGAAGAGATTATATGTGTACATCTGAAGTTTCCACAAAGACTAGATTATCTTCTGTTTCATTAATTTAATTTATTTATTTCATTCATTCATATTTTTATCCCACCCTTCGCCTAAGGCTCAGGGCAGGTTACAAAACACAATAAATTCACAAAATCTCAAATAGACCAAATAAAATCCCCCAAACCTTGCATATATTAAACAAAAAAGGAGTAAAATTCCCCTAACCCGCAATACCCCAACCAACCCCATCCCTGCCTACCAATAGGGATGGGCGAACAGAACGGAATTTGGAAATTTGGTTCAGTTCGGTTTGGTTTGAAATTCGCGTTCAGAAATTCGGTTTGGTTTGAAATTCGCGTTCAGAAATTCGGTTTGGTTTGAAATTCAAGTTTGGTTCGGAAGTTTGGTTCCGTCAACCGAACAGACCAAGTAGTTTGGCCATTCAAAACCCAGTTTTTTGGTGTGTGTTGCCACTAGGGATGGGCGAACAGAACGGAGTTCAGAAATTCGGTTCGGTTTGAAATTCGAGTTTGGTTTGGAAGTTCGGTTCAGTCGATCGAACAGACCAAGTTCGGTCCGAACTCCGAACCGCTTTCCTCATCCCCACCTGCAAAGAACATGGCCAAACAAAAAGGATTTACATCACCTCTGGAAGATGAGCAGGCTCAAGCTTAGATTAATCTCCAAGGGAAGAAAGTTCCATTATTGTGGGGCAACCACCAAGGATGTCTCTCTGTGTGCCCTTGTTGTGGAAAATTAATGGGCAGATGGGACCTGCAAGAGGGTGCTCCTGGCTGACCTCAGAAGCTGCTATAGGACATGAAGGACGAGGCAGTCTTTGAGATGGGTTACACCAAAAGGATCTAGTATTTAGTCAGTTAAATGGCAAGTACTACATCACAACAGCCCCAAATGGACAAAAACATTACCCCCAGCCAAATTCTGGGAAAGGAAATGCTACCACCAATTATCATCATAGTTTTTAAGAAATTCAAGAATTTAATTAAAAATCCCTTTTGGTTTTGTGTTCCCTGGTACTCACTTGGTATTTGGAAACCTGGGCATTGTTTTCCATTTTGGAATGGTTGTTCAGTGTCGAAATTTGCTCAGAATGATTGACATTGGCCAGCGTCTATCTTAAACAAAGGGGCTTGAATATCAGTTCTGCTTCTATTTGGTGGAGAACCAGCAATGCAATTTCTCCTTGCATTTCTTAGCCCTTCCTAGAAATGAGGCAGCCTGAAAGGAACTTTACTGCCTAGAGCTGGGACAAAATAGGGAATTTCTATTGTCTCAAATATTTCATCAAAACTCCACTGTAGGTTTACCTCACTCTTGGCAATTTCAAGACAAATAGTCATCTTCCTCCACTTGAAATTTCAATGCAAAATTTTGCATATATTTGCAAAGTTTCTACAATTTTGGTTAAAAGTGGTACAATCGTTTTTGCCCAGTTCTAATCTCTCTCAATTTTTATAATTATTTTTTCCCCCCCGCAATAACAAACTTTTATTGAAATCCATAAGGCAGTTACAGGTATTTGTAAGTCTAATATCTCTCAACTTGAACACACAGAGAGTGGCTCTCTTCAAACAAGATGTGCCCACACATGCCCACACAGTGGGCATGAGTGGGTTCCTCCCATCTGAATGCTGTGGCGGGTGTGTGTGTGCTCCTGTGTAACACACATGCCCACCTCCCATCCACCCACCACCCACGCACGGAGCAATTGGCCACAATGGTGGTTGCTCCATCCGTGGGGATGCGTGGGGGATCGGCGTGCCCCATGTGCACTGGTCCCCCTGCACTGACACTACCCACACTGCGGTGCGCACACTGACTGCCCCCACAGCTGCAAACAGTTTAAAAATGGTCAGAGTTTTAGTTTCTCTGTTAGGATGTCATCATCCGTGTAACAGACAGTCATCTTGTGAAGGAGACTTCATTGTGCTTTTCCAGTAGACGAAACCATTCCCAGTTCTCACAGAACCATTCACACTGGTAAGATCTCTAGCTATTTCTGTCTGGACCATCCACTAGATTGAATGGGATTTCACTTCTGTTTTATATACTCTGCCGTGTAAACTTAGTGTAAACTTTTGTAAGGCTGTACAGAACATTAATTCAGCAAAACCACTAAACCCAAAAAATAATAATAAAAAGAACCCCACAAAAACGTAAAAAAAACCTTCTCTGGAATTCCAGTTTCCATATGAATTCCAACTTTTTCAAAAATAAGCTTATTAAGGCAGCTGGTAGGGTTGTCTGATGCCCGTTGTTTTATTGGACACCCCACATGTAATCAAATGAAAGCTCCACAGAATGGACCATCATTATTCAGTAGTGTCCCTCTGTGGCAGCGTGGCATCACAAAATTGTGACAAAGCCGGGAAGGCCATAAGATGGTGCCTAAAGAATAAAAACTAAGAAAAAGGGTACTGGCCCTTTAAACCAGTCCCAAGGCTTAACCCATAGCCCTATATAAAGGCCCTGTCTCACTGAGAGGAGGGCAGTCTGGAGGGGATTGCTGAAGGAAGCACATCTCCTGGAGGACAAACTGTCCAGGGACTGATAGCCTAGAAGGAGGGAGCAAGAGTCCCATACAGGATTTGCTAGACCCTGAGGCTCTGAAGGAATAGTAGGCCTCATAGTGGAAGAATCTGAAGATAAGGTGGGATTAACCCATATTTGCTTTGGACTATTTATGTTAGGTTTGTAAGAGACTCGCCTTTGTTTTGGGAGAAGCCCTTAAAGGTGCATAAAGGCTGGCTGTAGGGGTGAGCGTGGAGGCCAGACCCGAAATTTAGGCACCCCTCGTTCAGGGAAACCTATTGGAGCACTGCAGGGTGCCTCGTCATCTGTTCAGGACTCAGAGTTAACTCCCCAGAAGACCCAGACAAGGGGACCCTGGTGTGACACCCCCCCACTTGGAAATCTTGTTCTGGCAACTCTTGTCCATGGTTATTTCCATTGAACCTGGGTTCAGTCTTGAGAAATCATTAGTCCTGTTTCAAATGACTGCATTAAGGGCTAGTGAAAATATAGCTTAATTTGGTTTATTCAGGATTAGGTAAGGATAACTGGTTTCATCTGACTGTAGTCTGAATTTTGGGTGTCAGTTAAATCTCAAAGTGAATTTTAGGGGTTAAAAAAAACCCATTAGTCAAAAACAGATCCACGAGCCCCAAACCAATGAGTGTATGTAGCTCTAAATGTGGACTTTTAGTTAAGAGGGGGAGGGGACAAAAAATGAAAATGTTGCAAATACATTGTTCAAGTCAGGCTTTTTAAAAGTCAAACAAACCAAAGAGTGAATTTTAATTAGCTGGACACAGGTGCACCTTTATGATTGGCATGCAAAATAAGCATACAGAATAATCTCATTACATTAAAACAAGAGGTTAAATACCACTTCCTGTCATGTAGTAGCTGTTAAGTATAGTATTGATGAAAAATATGCTAATAAGACTTTCTGAAAGACTTTGCTTAGTCCTCATTAGCTAAACTCTGAAAGCCATCTGGTAAATTTCTGCCATATTCTGCATTACATCACAATCATGGCAAGCAAATCATCATGATATAATAGAGCACATGTTTTTATTCTAGAGAAGATTTGATAGAAATCAAATCAACATTACAACATTAGTGATGTTTTTGATTTATTTTTTCTTTAGCCTAGATCTTCAAAAGATCTTCAAAATAAATAGGTTATAATCCAGGCAGAAACACTGGTACCAGCTCACACCCAAAACTCTGGAACCAGACATTGGCCTGATTTCTGATCTCAGTTTCACTAATGTAAATGTGGAGTAACTCCATTAATTAGAAAAGAACTACAATGGAGTCGCTCTAGGTTTACGCTGTTGTAAATATGATCAGAATTTGGCTTAAAGTTTATTGATTCTGCCCATACATATATGCTTCTTAAGTAAATAATACACTCTAAATAATAATTTTATACAAAAATATTAGCAAAATTATTATTTGTCTATAAAACTGGCATCTTTGTTACTGGAAGGTGTTGCTGGGGATAGTGCACTGTGACTGTTTTCTCATTTGGTTTAAAATGGTTGTTAAAAAACAAAATATAACTGAACAATGGACAATTAATAGACATTAACCATTAAAATATTATAGGCATTAACCATTTTATACCACTGTGGTGAGATGTTGCAAATACATCCTCTCTACATTTACAATCAACAAACTTTTTTCCAGCTGTCATGCTGTGTGTATATATAATATACATGCATGTAATATGTGTAATACACATACACACACAATTGTATTAGTGTTAGATACAGATAGAAAACGAATTGCTTGCTAGTTTATTGATATATACTTAGACCGTTTTTACACGGCGCTGCCAGGTGGTGTGTGTGGGGCATGCTGGTACGTGCGCGGTGGGTGGGTGGGGCATGCATACAACTGCACGCGCATCCCCACGCACCCCCCACTCATCCCCATGCATGGAGCAACCTCCATTTCCCCCAGTTTCTCCATGTGTGGGGATGAGGGGGGCAGGGGGTGAGTGGGTATACGCATTAGGCGGGAGCGTGCACCCTGCCCTCTCACCACATGTGCATGCCGTGTCCTTCACACAGGCCTCTCCCACTCATGAACACACAGAATTCTTCATGAGTGGGAGACGCCCGTGTAAAAAGGGCCTTAGTGAATACTTGCTATGTATTTGAATATCAAAGAATCTATTCTTATACATATTTCTAGCTTCATTAGGATGGCTGACTTTATTATTTTGTAGCCATTATTTTTCATAAAGGTAAGCCGGCATCACAATGGTAGATTCTTCCCACTACATACAACCATCTTTCCCTTCAGAGTAGCATTTTGTTTTCTTTTCTCCCTCTTCATTTCCATAAACTATATGCGCAATTCTCCCAGCCATTCAGTCTGCAAATAAAGGCAGGAGGCTAAGTAAATTTGCTTCATGCCAATTATTTTTGTGAGGTCACCGAGTTAAGCATTAAAGAATACTGCTGTGGATGAGCACTCAAGAAGAGTATGATTTGTGCTGCAAAGTGGACAAAAGCTCTCAGTGCCGGGCAGAAACCAGCATTTATTAGGAGGCCTTTGTTCCACAAGTTAATAGAATAATCACCAGCCTTAACTTTTACAAATTACAGATTTTACTCCCTGCCCCAGTTGCAGTGGTATGGTCCTTTACTTTGGTAGCCTTAATAAGCTTCGGACTAAGAAGGGGAAAGTGATTTTTGAATGCACATACATTGTAGAACTGTTTGGTAAACCCAGTAGCTCTTGATTTAATTACTATACTTGTACATTGTGGAGTAAGGATTAAAGATTTTCCTTTCTCAGTTCGTAAGCATGTATTTAAGACAGCAATGGACAACTGGAAGCTGGATAGAAAAAGAGGACCAGATCCCGAGTCCAACCCTAGGTAGAAATCAGCATAGTGTCATTGGGATGCTGATTTACACCAGCCAGTCTCTCCCCAAGGATGTTGCTTGTTTTCTTCGTAGAGTTGTCTTGTGAGCAGTAAATTCCTGTGACAAAATGCTGTAATATATCAATAATGGTTCACAAGAATGGTTTGGAGTTTGGGGTTGTGGAAGCTCAGCCTTGCCCTATTTGTTTGGATCAGTCTCAATTTGTGTCATCCACTGATGCGGAGGATGTGTTTGAAGCAATGTGGGCAGCCAGTTGTGAATGAGATCTTTGCCTGTCCTGGCTGGTGAAAGCGAGCCGGAAGATGTTGCGGTCATTGCTGGCTGGGGTTGTCAATGCCTCCCTTTGGGAGGGTAGGTTGTTTGACACCCTTAAAACTGTGGTTGTCTGGCCCCTGCTCAAGAAACCATCTTTGGATGCTGCCTTCCCAGCCAGCTATCACCCTGTCTTTAACCTACCCTTAGGGATGGTTATTAAACAGGTGGTTGCCCAGCAGCTTCAGGCTCATCTCGATGCTATCAGTTTTCTGGACCCATTTCAGTCAGGGTTTCATCCGGGTATAGCATTCTGCTTGTGGCCTTGGTCGAAGATCTTTACGTGGAGATTGTCAAAGAGAACGGTGCCCTGTTGATCTTGTTAGATCTTTCAGAGGTTTTTGATACAGTTGACCATGGCGTATTCACAAGATTGTGGGACTTGGCATGGGTGCATGGAACTGTTCTTGAGTGGTTCCGTTCATTCCTGTTGGGGAGGTCCCAGTGGGTGGTGATGGGAGACTGCTCATTGTCCCCTCAGCACCTCCTCTGTGGTGTCCCACTGGGTTCCATCTTGTCTCCTCTCTTGTTCAATGTGTATCTGAGGCTGCTGGGTGAGATCATTTGGAGGTTTGAAGTGAAGTGCAAGCAGTATGCAGATGGCACCCAGCTCAGCTCTACCTCTCTTTTTCATCTGACATAGGTTCTATAGTCTTGGTGCTTACCCAATGCCTGGCATCTGTTGGGGACTGGATGAGGAGTCGATTGAAGCCGAATCCAGACAAGACTGAAGTGATGATGATTGGATGCCCTTGTGACTTGAGGGGATTGGGGACCCCTATCATTGAGGGGGTCCATCCCCCTCTGGTTACCCAGGCTCACAGCCTTGGAGTGCTTCTGGACCCTTTGCTGCCCCTGGAACATCAGGTTGCTGTGGTGACCAGGAACACTTTTCACCAACTCCATCTGGCGAGGAAGCTGCGGTCCTTTCTGTCCGATTGAGATCTGGCCACCATCATCCATGCCTTCATTACCTCAAGAGTAGATTACTCAGTACATTCTGTGTGAGGCTGCCCTTGATGACAGTCTGGAAGCTGCAGCTGATGCAGAATGTGGCGGCTCTGCTCCTTTCAGGGGCAGGTCACCATGAGCACCTGTTATCTGCAAACTCCCAATGTACTGTAGCCAAGCCAAGAGAGTGTACCTGAGTTCTCACATCCTCATGAATGGTGCACCCCTTGTCTCTCCTTCTGTTCCCCCATCACTGTCTCCCCTCCCCATGTCTTCTTTAGATTGTGAGCTCTCGGGCAGGGACCGTGTCTATCTTGTTCTCTGCCAGGTACATCGCTGGTGCTATATAAATGCTTATAATAATAATAATAATTAATAATATGGTCTGCACTGGCTTCCGATAGCTTTCTGGGCACAATCCAAGGTGCTGTTTTTGATCTTTAAAGTCCTAAGTGGCCTGGGCCCCACCTTTCTTACCACGCTCCACTGCGACTCTGTGGTTGTCTGGGAGTGCCCTCCTGAGGGTACCACCTCCCAGTCTTGTCCATACGACAAGGGCCTGCAGAGAGATGTTCTTGGTTGCTGCCTGCATATTGTGGAACTCCCTTTCCCCAGTCCCTGGAGGTCTGTTGGAGCCCAAACCTGAGCATATTTCAGAGGCAGTGTAAGACCTTTCTTTTTGGCAAAGTGTTTGGCAGGCAGGGACAGGAGTTGTGGTGGGTGGTTTTTTAAAAGGGTTTTTATTGTATTCTGTGTCTTTTACTGCTGTAAACTGCCCTGAACCATAGGGGAAAGGTGGAGTAGAAATTTAAATAAATAAATAAATAAAATAAATAAATTAAATTAAATATTTGAGGTAAGTTCAGGGAAGATCAAAATAGAAGGGCAGTGTTTGCCTAGCTAAGAACCTAATATAGTCAACAACAAGAGTTTAGCCATTGCCTCAGGTGAAAGAAACCCTCATGTGCTTTTTCCCAACAGTGCAACTTTTGCCATCGTTTAAATACGCCAATAAACACACGAGTATATAGGTCCAGATCCTGTCATTCTTACTCATAAAAAAATATAACAGAGGAGGACATGTATCGTAACCTAAATAAATGACCATATCATTTCAAAAATAAAATATGCTTTATATGTAACTATTTACACCACAAAAAGAGTCTGAGTTTCCAATAAACATAAATGAAAAAAGTCCAATCAATGTTCAAAAAAGTGATTACCAATAAATAATACTTTAACAAAAATTAAGCTCAGGTCACTCCTGTTATTTAGAAGATGAATCTAGTGTCCATATCAGTTAGAAGACAAATCCAGTGTTCATGTCCGTTAACATTTTTCGACCTCAGTTGGCCTTCATCAGAACATCATGAACAAACTGAACAAAATAGTGGTGACCTATAACCAAACAAATTTCAAAGAGCTTAAGATAATTGTAAACATGTAACCTTCAATGAAACAATTTATATTAATAGTGAATATATAATCTCTATTAATATTAATATTAAATATCATGATTATATTATGAATGGAAAAAATTGAAAAAACAATGACTTTAAAGATATTAAAATTAACATGACCACAACAAAAATCAACAATGAATAATGAACAACTGATAATTAATAAGAAAAAGAAAACTCCAAAAAGTAATAAACACTAAAAAAAAATCACCAATTCTCTATAATGAAAGGACATGAACTTCCAACAGCAATGGACAGTCAAATCATCACAAAACAAAAAAGTTCTGCCCCCATATATCTATGATAATCAAATCAAATATGTCAGTGTATCTGTCCTTATCAAAAAATATCCTAAACTATATTATAAATACTCAAATGAAAATCAATTTTGTAAAGCACCAGGTACCTCGCTGGCGCTATATAAATGCTTATAATAATAATAAATCCAGTAAATCTCTCCCATATACATATATATCTTCCTGCTGCTGTTTGTTTTACTCAAGCAAACTGTCCCCACTGTTAAAGCCCCAAATCTCTCCTAAACTGGTGCAAGATGATGAAGAACCAAAGAGAAGGACTCTCCCCACGCTGTGTATGACTGTGAGATAACTATCAAAATCAGCAACTTCAGGGAATTTTAAACTTTCCTAAAAAAGCACAACACCACAAAACAAAAAACATCCGGCCCAGCTCAGATTTTGTTACAGTGGCCAGGCGAAAAGAGAAGATCACCCGCACTACTTATTGAACTGTCCCAAGACAAGTGGGATACAGGGTACGTTTTTTGCCCCATGGTTTGTAGGAAGGGATCATTGGGATCAGCAAAGGCGGGTACAATATATTCTAGCCAACCGGAACAAAGCAGTAGCTTGGCGAGCCGCTGTAGGGATTTTCCAACTGGAGCTAGTATTTAGGAAACAACAGCTGGAATCCCCTTGATTTGATGTGCGGAGATATGGAGCTATTGCGGCTGCAGAGAGACCGGCAGGGCTTTCTGGGTGGATGCTGTAGGCTGTCCCCTTCGGTGGCCCCTATTTGCCCACAAACTCATATGGCAATTTGCTCATGTGTATTGCTCCTAAATGTAGATCCAGAGGGATTCTTAGTTGCAGGGGTCAAGTGTGCCGCCCCAAGCCCCGGGAAGGGGAAGGCACTCCACTGTTTATTTGTAGGTCTGGCGTTTCCCAGTTGTCTGGGAATAACTTTGTCTGTGTGTGTACCTGCTCCTTTCTCTTTTTATTGATTTACTAGGTAGTCTGTATGGTTAGAGAGTGATTAGATAATATATTTGATTTATTCATTGTGTTTTAACAGTTGTATTTGTTGTGATGTATCGATTTGTTATACTTTTATTGTTGTTATGGCCAATGGCTAAACAAATAAACTAGAAACTAACAAGCTGGTAGACCCTCAAAAAACAAGCAGAAACCAGAGAAAGCTTAGGCCGTTTTCAGACGAGCGCGGCGGCGCCAGCGCTTGTTTCTTTAAAAAGCCGGCAGCCCGTTCTACACGAGACGCTGCCACCGAATACGCGCGTGCGCGGCCGACGCGCATCCATTTCCGGGCGCGAACTGACCGGGTCGGCGATCGAGGCTGGTCATACGCGGCCGGAAATGGATGCGCGTCGGCCGCGCATGCGCGTATTCGGCGGCAGCGTCTCGTGTAGAACGGGCTGCCGGCTTTTTAAAGAAACAAGCGCGGGCGCCGCCGCGCTCGTCTGAAAACGGCCTNTATCATGTCTGTTCAGGCCGGCAGAGACAACCTGGGTCAGGGACTGCCATGGTCGGCTGTCATTAGTTGCTATGGCTGCTCATCGTGGCAGGAGGCAACGTACTGGGCACAGTGCGGGGTCAGCTGCATGTTCTTGTTTCTCCTCTCCCTCCCCAGACCCCGACTGGGGGCACGTTTGTTCTGCAGCTTGACCCGGCCTGGATTGCGTCTGACGCAGCTTCCTGCCTGGCCAGGTTGCTGCTGTGCTGTGGTCACATCTGTTTTTACCCTTTGTATCTTCATTTTCTCCACTCCACAACTTCTGTTATCTTTGTTCACTCCAGTGCTATTATTGGTAAGTATTTAAAATTATGATTGCTTTGTTTTGGACCAGTCACATTAAACCTCTCATCTTCCACCAAATTGTACCACTAAAGTGAATGAAGGACCAAAATACTTAAGTGACTGAAAGTAAATGAATCACTGAAATAAAGGTTCAAAGCGGCCAATGACGTGGGGAGCAAAAATGGCGTCCTTCTCGCTTGCACCTCTCTCCATTAGTTAGTCTTTCTAATATGCCACCCTGCTTCATCTCCTGCTTCCTTAAAACAGATTGAATACTTGATGAATTTGGTGTATTTGACTCTGGATATTATTTGTTTGAGCCATAGCTTGTATCAAAATGAAGCTGGTCTGACATGACTGCAGGTTCTTATTCCACCTAGGGCATGATTGTACTGGCCCCATGTGTGTGAAGGAACAGGGACCTTCTTGAAGAACTCCCATTGCAGGGGAATAGCCTTTGTTTTTAGTGCATTTTCTCCTGCTGAGTCCCACCGCTTAGTAAGACTCTGTCGCCTTGCCCTTCGGGGCCTCCATTATTGGGACATGAGTGTGGGCCCACCACAGGCTTGCTACACCACTGTGCAGGCGACTTTGAACATTAATACAAGCTCTGCTTGGCAAAGCGGAGTTGGGGTGATCAATGAATGTGTGAGAAGGAAGCAGAGGGTCCGGATCCTGGATCTATGCCATGTCCTTGTGTGCATGCCCTCATCTCTGCACCCTTCCCCTGAGCTCACTCTTTCAGTACTTGAGAAAAGGGCTAGCAGGGCCGGCGCTACTGCAGAGAAGCTGCCCCGGGCCCTGCTCCTGGGGGGGGGGGACCTCGAGTGCTGGGCCCCCGGCTGACTCTGACTGACAGGCAGTGGAGGGGGCCAGCAGGAGTGAGGGAGAGGCAGAGGCCCTGCCCATCCCCGAGTCCAGGTCCGGGTAGCGCGCTGCCCCCAGACCAAGCCGGGGAACTCCCCCTGAGTCGGGGAGCATCCTTAGGCCCTGCAGCCGGCAGTGGCTTTGCTGTCGGCGCAAGAATAGGGCCCTGACTTTGTTCCCCACTCTGGGCCCCGCATATGCTAAGGCCGGCTCTGAGGGCTAGATTTTCCTGGGCCAGATCCAGGAATTGGAAAGGGGCTAAATGAGAAGAATAGTGAAGGATGCATTTGGCTGAGTCCAGAGGTTCCTCATCCCAACCTTAATGATCCAGTACAACCCCATACTGCTCCCTCCCAATGTAGGATTTTGGCTACAAAGTGCAATTAAAGGCCCGATTCTCAATCCACTGGAGTCAGTGGGTGTCTTTCCATTGATCTCATCATGGTTTGGATCAAGCACAATTCCTCTGTTGTTGGCTCCAGGCTGAAAGGTATCAAATCAGCATTAAAAAGCATGCTAGGACTCTGGAATGACAGAACTTTCACAGCAAAGATCTTTCAATTAATTGTGCTTAGCCAGTAGTTGCTGTAAAGAACTAATTAAATATTTAAAATGCTCTCTTTTTGGCAGAGATTTTTTCCCTCTCCTTTCCTTCTTATCCTAATGACAGCCAATGTCTCTATCTATCTATCTCAATCATGCCAAGACAGCATGGTAAATGATCATGGTATACTTTGACAGATAGCAGCATAAGACACATTGCAAAACAAAATCCCTGAGATAACATTACAAGGACAGAATAGTTTAATCCCTGTAATTTAGATATATTTGCAAATGCTGACAAAAGACTTTCTGTTGAAAGATCGGTTTGAACCTATTTACCGTACTTTAATTTTTTATTGTAAGCATTAATACAGCTCAATCAAAACAGAAGAAATCTTGCAACAGCTGAAAAACTCATCAGAGGAGATCTTTCCTGAACCAGTGATAATATCGCTTAATGATTATCAAACAGAGAAGCCCAACCATCAGTAGTTTCTTTCCAGTATTTATTCTGCTCCTGGGTGTCAATACATGAGACCCTAAGAAACCTATCTTTTTTCATCATTTACAGTAACCGATAATAAAAATAATACAATATTTGCTTTTTTGCCCAAGTTGCCTGAGTGATAAAATTCCAAGGTCTTTGCCTTTGTCACAAACATTTGATGGTCATTTCAGCACCTCTAGTCAGTAGCAGCCCACCTGCCCTCCCTCACCATCCCAGTATCTTTGCATTGGAGGTCCATTTTCAAAGAGCAAAGAATGCCAAGAGCTATTTTGCACATCTGTCTGCCGTGTTAAACTTGTGTAAATTCCCTTCTGTTTAAACCCCCCATCACATCAAACAACCTTCCTGGTCCAGATGTCATCAAATTTTCCTAGTACTCTGTGCCCCAGGAACACACGACTAACGGTAACAAAAGGATCACTGCCTACAGATATAAAACACTGTCATCGTTCTAATTGAAATCGATGTTTTTATAAGTCGATTAATTCCTATTAGAAGTAAACTGTTTTATGCTCATTTCTAGAAGTTAATGCAGCAAATTTTGATGAAGTCCACTTTTTTGTTTCCTAAACTTTTGCATCAGCAGCACACAAGCTGCTCTGTAACTTGTCAAGCTAAATGCAGACAGTTCAAACAGTTTGAAGATGAAATGATTGAACGCCACAGTTATGACTCCAGTAAAAGTTACTCAGGCATTTAAATAGTGAGACTTCCTAGTCCCCGATTTCTTCCTTTCTGAAGAATTGTCTCAGGAAGAGCTAGCCTTAGGGATCATAAATCCTCTTTTGGCTTTTCAACATTTTACAGGCTCCTTTGCAGCTCCAACAATAGGGCAGGGGGGGATGGCTTTTAACAGCTCATTAAGGTTGTTTTTGCCAAATGCAAATAATAAAGAGGACTCTTAAAAGGCTGTCTCATTTTTATTCAGAAATGCCTACTGAAGAATACAAAAAAGATACCATAAAATGGAAATGCAACAGGAGAGTTATCTTCTGTGGCCTTGTTAAGATTTTCCATGTTAGTATGAAATTTCAGGCACATTCCTGGAAGGAATTGCCAGATGATAAAGCTTAGGCTAACAAGATGATTATCTCAAAAGAGGGTTTAATTTAAAAATCAACTATGGGGAGAGAAAAAAAATAGGGTTTGCAATAAGAAATCATGCAGAAACATTTGTTGTATTGTTTGCAGCTTGTCTTCACAGATATTTCCACCCCTAATTAGGGCACAGCCTCCATCATTAAAATCAAAGGGAGATGAGCTATTGGCCCTTTTCTCATGACATCCCCCTCACCCATGTGGACGACTAGGTGGGCGGGGGGGGAGGGTGTCCGTGTGACAGCAAGTGTGGATGTGTGGGTGGGGGTGTGTGTGCTCCCTCACTCCACCCACCTCCACCCATCACCCGCACACGGAGGCATTGGGGAAAACGGAGGTGCCTTCGTGCATGGAGATGAGTGGAGGTGGGTGTGCGTCTGTGTGCTGGGCCGCACACGTGCTGCACACCCGCTGCCTCATCGCTCCACCCATTCCCCACGGACTGCGATGTTTCCACATTCTGTTTAAAAAGGGCCATTTACTTGAATGGATGGAGGATCATACAGGTTGGTTAGCCCATGTTAGCTTTCACATGGATACATCTAGTACAAAAGCAAAACATGTGCCTTCTGCACTCGGGTTTATTGACACAAGAAGATTACTTTGGGGTATTTTTACCTCTTAATAATTTGCCTTGATGTAGTATTTTTTTTATTTATTTATTTATTTATATGCCGCCCCTCATGCCTACGGCATCTCGGGGCGGTTTCCAACATGAAATAAAACAATTTACCACAATATAAAACCAATCTACACTGTTATTATTAAAACAATTTTAAAACACCCCCCACACAAAAGTTTAACCCACCCTCCCCTCCCCACCTCTGAAGGCCTGGGAGAACAGCCATGTCTTGCAGGCCCGACTGAAGGCCAACAGACTCAGGGCCAGCCGTGCTTCCTCTGGGAGGGAGTTCCACAACTGGGACCCAGCCACCAAGAACGCCCTCTCCATTGTAGCCCCCGGCTTTATGCGGGGGACCTCCAGGAAGGCGCCCCCGGTGGACTGGAGGGTCAGTCCTGAGTCGCTGAGGGTGAGGCGGTCCACACAACCCACTCCCTAGGGGTGTGCAATTTGTATCATTGTATTTATTTTATTTCTTTATATTTATTAGCCCCCACCCCCCCTCATGCCTACAGCATCTTGGGGCGGCTTCCAAAGGGTCAAAAATACACAACAACAATAAAATTCAATTAAAAATACTAAAACTACAACAATATCTTTTAAAAAAATATCCTGAAACCCCCCAAATTTACCCCCAACTACCCCACCCTCCCCTCCGAAGGCCTGGGTGAACAGCTAGGTCTTGCAGGCTCGACAAAATGGCAGCAGACCTGGGGCCAGGCAGGCTTCCTCCAGGAGGGAGTTCCAAAGTCGCGGCCCGGCCACCAAGAATTGTGGCCCCCCGATTTACATGTGGGACCTCCAAAAAGGTGCCAACTGGTGGACTGAAGGGATCGCTCTGAGGTGTGGAGGGTGAGGAGGTACCTGAGGTACCAGGGGCTCAGACCATGTAGGGCTTTATAAGCCAACACCAACACCTTGAATCTGACTCGGTACGCTTTAGGCAGCCAGTGCAGAGTCCGGAGCACAGGCGTTATGTGCTCCCAATGACCCGTCCCTGTGAGGAGACGGGCTGCTGCATTCTGCACTAGCTTAGCCTCCGAATCAGTGTCAAGGAAAACCCCATGTAGAGAGGGGTTTTGAGGTGATGAAGGCGTGGGTGAGGGTGGCCAAGTTGGGCCTGGAAATGTACGGACGCAGTCTCCATGCTAGATTTAGTTTAGTTTATTGGCATTGACTTTCTCCCTAGCCTAGCCGTGCTAGATACAACTGGCAAAAGGCGGCTTTAGCCACCACCTCCACCTGTCAATCCAGGTGGAGATCTGAGTCCAGAAGCGCTCCCAGACTCCGAACATGCTGGGCTACAGGAGGGCAGACCCCTCCTACAAAGGGAGCCAGCACCTCCCACCCTGCCCACCACCATCACCTCCGTCTTGTCGTGATTGAGCTTCAGTCTGCTCTGCCACATTCAATCCACCACGGCCTCCAAACACTGGGAAAATAATGAGACAGTAGGATCTGGGTCTGTTGAAAAAGAGAGGTACAGCTGAGTGTCATCAACATATTGGTGACATCGCACCCCAAACCCTCTCACGATCTCCCCCAAGGGCTGCATATACACATTAAATAATAACAGAGACAGGATCAAACCCTGCGGAATGCCACAAGTCTGGGCCCGAGGACTTGATGTTTCAGCCCCCAGCACCACCTGCTGGCTTCTACCCAAGAGGAATGAGTAGAACCACCCAAGGACAGTCCTGTCCAGACCCCCCAGGTCTCACAGCCGTCTCAGCAGCAGCCCAGGTCCACTGTGTTAAAAGAGGCTGAGAGATCTAGCAGGATCAGAAATGTTGAATATTCTGCATTCATCTCCCGGCGGAGATTGTCCACCAAGGCCACCAACGCCGTCTCAGTACCATAGCTTGGATGGAACCCAGACTGAAAAGGGTCAAGGAAACCGATGTTATCCAGATGCGCCTGGAGCTGTATTGCCACTGCCCGTTCAATAATCTTCCCTAAAAAGGGAAGATTAGAGATGGGTCGGTAGCTGGTGAGTGTGTCCACATCTAAAGATGGCTTCTTCAGCAGGAGGCACACCACAGCCTCCTTGAGNACCCATGCCCAATTCCCCCATCCTCAGGTTAGCAATCTTCTACTTGAGCCATTCCCATGTTCCATTCTTCTCTCTCCCAAGCCAGCCACATGCCTTGCTGTCCCTCGAGCCAGTGATCTTCCTGAGCCAGAGACCCATGTCCCATTCCACCCTCCCCAAGCTAACAGACTCCCCACCAAGCTAGCTGGATTCTAACCCTCACCCTGCTCCCCTTTTAAAATTGGTAGCAGACTTAGCAGTAACAGTTGACTGCATTTTTCTTTTCTTATAGGCTTGTCAAACTGGCACAGCCCTCACTGCACTTCTGCACCAAAATAACCCATAAACAGAGACCCATGTTCTTTGCGTTTTTCACATTGGCAACTATGGGAGAGATGCAGTGAACGCAGGGAAAGATACAAATAGAAATAATTTCCATTACTAAAACCACAAATACAAATACTTGCCCTCATGCACAACTTACTTGTAAAAACCTAGGGTAAAGGGGTGTTACCTAGGCGAACAGTTCTGTGCAATCATTTGATGAAAACAGACATAACACTAACTCCACTTTCACACCACTTTAAAACACTTCTTTAACATTTCTTATGCATGTTGCAGGGCTGGATTGGTGCCTTATGCAGCCCTACAACATGCATAATAAGTGGTTAGCTTTAAGTCTGTTTTCATCCTACATCTCATTAATCTGCACACCATCCCTGCACGTTTATCACTATTATTGTTCCCATCTTGCTAGAGCCACAAATGAGTCATAAACTTACTATTTGCAAGTATTATTCACATTTTCAGGTAGCCTTACAAATATTCTTTTTTGAGAGGTGGGGTTCAGTTATTTCGGTATTTCACTTGTGTCATTTTTGGCAATTATGCATGTACTATAGTGTTAGTATTGCTGAAATAATGGCCCTTTTCAAATGGGCCGTGGAGGGTGTGGGGATGGGTGTGTGGCCATGGGAGCAACCGGCATTGGAGTCTATTGCTCCATGCATGGGTGATGGGTGGAGAAGGGTGTAGCACGGGAGTGTGCACGCACCCCCACCCATCCGCTGCAGCATTCCCCCGGGCATCTCCACCGATCTCAACGCAGTAAAGCTGCATGGAGCTTTGGGGATGGGGTTGGTCTCGTGTGAAAAGGGCCAAAGTAACTTAAAAACCAAAATGACAAAAGAAATAACCAAACTAAAAAAACCAAAATGACTAAGTCAAATTAACTGAAACAGAAACCCGATGGAGCAATAAATTGCCCGAAAACTCACTTTCGGTTTGGGTAGGGTAATTTCAACAGGTTTACCCATTTTTTCAAGTACTTGTTTCAGCTCCGCATTTTACAAATGGGGAAATGCGGCTGACATACGAGTTGCCCAAGTCACCCAGTAAACCCATGGCCGCCTATGAATCCTGCTGATCCCATCTCTGCACTCTTGCCACTCGTCCATTCCAGCTCTTAAGACAGCAGAAGGATAGGATCAGGGGCATAGCAAGGTTGTGGGGGTTTCCCTAAGGAGCAGGCCTCCCAAGAGGACTACCAGCCAGCCTTGGCACCCGCACAAATATGATGGCGCTACCCTGGCTCCCAGTGAGCCCTGGAGCAGCAGCAGCCCCACCAGGAAAGAAGTTTTAAGAGCGGGAGGGAATGGGGTCAACACTTCCCCCCCCCCCCAACTCTGAAAACTTCCATCTTGGCAGGGCCCTTTGCACGTGGCCTGAACGCCACTAGGAAATTTTCACAGCAGGTGGGGACAGAGTGTTGGCCATCCTCCTTTCCCCACCCATTCTGAACGTTTCCTAGGGGCACTCAGACCACTTTCAGAGGACCTCCTAAAGTCAGGCTTCATGGTAGCTCTGTCCTTGTATAGGGTGATAGAATTATGTATCTCCCAAAAGGTGAGTCATACAAAAGACAGGAAGAAATGTGTCACCAGAGGAGCAGTGCTGAAGGCATAGATTAACTTGTTTAGTGGAGGGAAATGCAACTTTTGTCCAAATTGGGGTTTAACTTGGGGGTAGTAGCCAACCTGTGTTGGCTAATTCATCTAGTAAATAACCCCATGTAGATAAGTACTATCACTCTTAACTTGATTTCATGAAATAACTCTTACACACATTTGCACTGCTTAAATCCTGTTCTGTGTTTGGATTTTGGGTGACCCTCTAACAAAAATGTCGGGCTGTGTTCTGGCTGGCCTAGCCATAGTGCAGCAGGAGGAAGAGGGTCTAAGAAACTATTTTCAGCCCCCACGCCCACACAAGGCTTGCCCATGCAAAACTCTTTGTTAGAGTCGCCCGCTGCACCTGTGATAGCAATGGCAGGAGAGTTACCGCAGACCAACTCTGGGAGTAGGCCCTCTACACTAGCACTCTCTCCTATGCGGATGCAGCTTCTGTAGTCTCAAAGTGGGAGACGGCAAAATAAAGATCAGGGAAGACACAGAAAGCAGGTGTGATCTAAATCAGGGCTCGGGAACCTCTGGCCCATGGGCCAAGTCTGGCCCGTGAAGGGTGTAGCGAAATAGGGACAAGAAATGCAGCTGCACTCGGGCCCTGTAGCCTTGGCGCCCCCACTCCCTGATGCATCTGTATTCCCGGTTGCTGGGAGAAGAGGCAGTGACCCCCCATTCCCATCTTCTGCACCAGGGCCCATTCCATCCTAGCTAGCTAGACCTCCGACACGCATGCTGTTTTGGATTTGATCCCTTACCATTTCCTGAATCTGGCCCATGGAGCCAATCCCTATTCTCAAGCACTGCAAGAACTCAGAAGGGAGCAGAGGTGAAGGCATGTACAAGGATCATGGGGGTGATCTGTGGCAGAGATTCATGAACTGCAAGCTACTCTTTCTCCTTTCCCACATCCTGAAGGCACCCCTAGCACCTCTCTGACCTGCAAAGCTTGTACTAATTTTCAAAATGGCCTGTGAGACAGAAAAGGCTCCCCATCCCTGATCTACAATATATCCTACCAGTCCAGTATTGAAAGCACAGGGACCAGCTAGCCTGCCTGTAGTGCCAACCAGCTCCAGAAAGGGCAGTATTTAGCTGGGGTGTCTGCATTGGGGAAACACTTGCAAAGATGGGCCCTTCACCCCAGATCAGTGGTGGGGGGAGGTTGCTACGCCCCTTCCCTGTAATGGCCTTGAGAGGAGCGCGGAGGGCTGCAGGGGCTGGGAGATCCCGTTTGTTCAGACTGGGCGCCGGCAATTGGCGGCCCAGGCATCACGCGCCTGTGAACTGGGCGCCTGATTGTACGGCGCCGGGGTAGCTCCTCCTCTTTGTTAGAAGGGGGAGGGAGCGACTGCCCGCGCACATGGTTTTCCCCAGCAGGCTCCATTCGCACCTACATCCCAGAAGAGACAGCACCCACCCATCCCTCTAATACTATGGGTTTAACTGGTTGCCATAAGGGGACCGAGAAGGAATTTGGCAAGGCACCTCAGTCATTATGAGCGGCCTTTGTGGTTTTGCCTTCTCCACAGTATTGGAACAGGTTAAATAGTTGACTAATTGGTAGTTTACTTAATTTGGCTATTTGGGGTAACAGCTGATTGAACAATGATTTTAAAATAGTCTAACTTTAATTGGGATACTTTAATTTGGTCTAATAAAGATAGGGACAATTACATGATTGGTAACGATTTGGCTGTGGAACTTGTTAAGAATTATTTTATGTCGCACTCTTGCGGGGGTCCAGTATGGTTAATAGGTTGTTTGGTTAGGTAGTTTTAGGAGAGATAAAAGAGTCATCTCCATAAGAGATGGGGGGGGGGGCAAGCGATACCTGGTGATAAGCAGGGCATGGCTAGCATCGGGATCGTTCCCCTGGGAGGGGTGTCAAGCGGGGGTAAGGGCAAGCATGGCCCTCGATCTTAATGACACCTTTCTACTGACTCCTGCCCCTGAGGGCATTCCCCCTTTCGGCCTTGGCCGGGGAGCTGCTCGAAAGGGAAAGTTTTAGTTGTTGATTTGGTAATCGCATTTGGAGGGTATATCCAAGCCAGATACCTGTTTAATGATATGATAGGTTCCTACAAAATACTGGACCCATGATTGCCTAGAGGCAATCTCACCAACGTTTCTTGCTCTGATTTGCATTAAAGAGCGTGACCTTTGAAATCCATTTCATGTCTCTGTGTCTCATTTCGGGGCAGGGGGTGCATCGGCAAGTAATGGGTGCTTTTGACAGATGGCAGCGCCAGTTCTGCCTGTGCTAGCTCGTGTCACCCAGAGGCTGGCCTGTCTGTTTAAAAGTGCCTCACCAAATGTGCAAAGCAGAGCAAGGGGCAGCCCCAGCAGACACACTCCGGCAGTGGAGCAGGCCAGGCCAGCGGGTTACCATACCTCCCCTTTAAAAGAGGGTGCATATGAAATATACATGGTGCAGGGCTGTATTGGTTGCACTGCAGCCCTGCAACGTGTATTTTTCATAAGTGTCCTCTTTTAAAGGGGAGGTATGGCAACCTTAGTGGCCCCAGCTTGGAACGGAGCTGCTGTCCATCTACTGGGCAGACTCACGCTTCACCTCCATGCCTGGCCGGCTGTTGCCCCTGCCAGTACCACAGAATTGCGGGCACCAAGCTAGAGCGTTGGGCAATCATCCACATCTCTATGGTGCCGGGGAAGGAGGTGCCATGTGGGTAGACCATGGGCTGGGGAAACCACCGGATCTGTTGAAAGCGGACCCAGGTGGGGCTGAGACTGGGTAGGTGCGGGGGTGCTCCCCTGGAGCAGCTCTGTGGGCAGGCAGCCTCTGTGTCCGTCTGTTTAAACGCAGTGTTTTGGGGCACTGCCCATCCTAGAATATGCTTTCTTTGTGAAACTCTAAAATTTGCACGTATTCACCAAAAGAAGTTGGTCTAATAAATGGTATTGTATTATTTACTTTTGCCTCTCCTTCTCTTCTGTAAGCTTCCCCCCAGATACACCTATCTACTTATCTATCGATCATTTTGCATCCTCATTTGCAAAGGCATTGCACACCAGTACCTTCAGTTGACTGGGAGTTCTGGGTGCTCATCACCTCGGAAAATCAGGCTATGATCCAGCAGTCCTGCACCAGTGTTAAGTTGCTGCAGAAGCAGGCCCACAAACCACAGTCTGCAATCAATTCTTTTAATCCAGTGTTCTTTGTTTTCAAAGCAACAGTGCCCCATCACCAAAATCCTTTGCAAAGCCCCCTTTTCCAGACTGCCAGCCTCCCTGCCAGGTTGCCAGTCCTAGCACTGGGCCGGACACCTAAGAAAGCCTCCTGGTCTGGTCTTGTTAGCCAGCCAACTTCGGGGTAAACCTTTATAATTCAGGGCCCCTGGAAAAACTGCCAGTCTGCTTCCTACCCTGCCTGAGGCATGATTCTGCCCTGCAGGATAATTTTGACTTTTCACTGGTGGTGTGCCTTACTGACTGGGGTCACCCGCCTTGTGACAGTCAGCCTCTGGCCTTCTCACCTTGGCTTCTGGTCAATGGCTAATTAGTTGCCTGGTGCTAATTGCCACCCAATTATGTTCAACAACTCCCACCTGCCAAGGGCCCAGGTGATCAGTGGCAGTGTGCTGGTAAGCGACGGACATAATCCTGGAAAGATTCACACTAACAGCACCTGCCACACAGGTAGGGTGGTCATACCTCCCCTTTAAATGAGGACGCTTATGAAAAATACATGGTGCAGGGCTGCACTGGAACCAATGCAGCCCTGCAACATGTACTTTACATAAGCGTCCCCTTTTAAAGGGGAGGTATGGCCACCCTACACACAGGCCTTGGGGATTTTTCGCAGGCTGTGTTATTGGGTGAAGCCACATGAGACAGAGTGGGGAGGCTACCATGCCTTTGGTAGCCTTACCCCACTCTGGGCAGCTGAGCCATCAGTTGCAGTGTATTGTGTGGTTGGTGCCTGCCAGATATGGGTGGGGAGAGCAGCTAGTTGCGGTGCGTCCTGGGAAAGAATCCGAGGACACATTGCGGAGCAGCCTTACCCAACATAGGACAAGGCTGCCCAAGACGGGAGAAATTGTGCGCCCAGACTGCAGTTGACCCAGCACGTAGGGAGCACCACTGTGCAAGGTTGCCATACCGCCCCTTTAAAAGAGGACACTTATGAAAAATGCATGTTGCAGGGCTGCACTGGAGCCAATGTAGCCCTGCATCATGTATATTTCATATGCACCCTCTTTTAAAGAGGAGATATGGTAACCCTACCACTGTGGGGCCTTGAGCATTGGGTGATTTTCCCCGTCGTGCACAGCCGCGTCATGGATGAGGGCCGAATCTTGGTTGGTCCAGGGGAGGGAAGTGGGGGCAGGGCTGTGCACCTGCTTGTGTGGCCGGCACCGTGGCCCACCCTGGCTGTGGTAGCAGCTCCGGCAGCGGCCAGCCTTCCCGGCTTTCACGCAACTGTCTGCCCAGCTCCTCACACTGGCTCCACAGTGTGGCGGCGATTGTCCACCACAAGGCTATGCGGGGATCGGGCTGCCGCAGCTCATCCACCTGCACCCACTGAAGAGTTGCATTTGAGCCTATACTGTACTGTACTTTGCATTATGCACATTGGGCCGACCTCTCCTACCACTTAGGGGACAGTCCTCCACCCATTGAAGAACTCCCATTGACTAGAATGGTGGAGGATTGTATCCAACCCAGCACCTGTTGAAACCAATGGAAAGACTCCCACTGACGTCAGTGGGCTTTGATGGAAATCACAATGGAACCATGCCAGATTATCCCAGGTGAAGATTTGGCACCAGCATCATAATAGAATAAGGGGACAATTAGGCACGTTATCCCATGGAATGGGCGAAGGAGCGGGGTTCCCTACTACAGCGGCAGCATTACTCACCTGAACAGCTGAGCCGGAGGCGGGACCAGACCTGCGGGGGGAAGTATAAAAGCTTCATTACCCGCGGCAGCGCCACGGCCGCACGCCGCAGTCACGCGCCGCGGTCGCGCGCCTAAGGGCAGCACGCCTAAGGGCAGCGCGCCTAAGGGCAGCGCGCACAAGGGCACGCCCTTGTGCGCGCGGCCTTAGGCGGGTGGCCGGGAGGCGCCGGTCCAAAACTCTAGACTTTAAATTTAACAGTATTGTGGGTTTACTGCCTAAAACAAGGAGAAATGACTTCACCTATAAACCAGGGCCCAAACCAAGGGAAAATGAGGCAAAGGCAACTGGAGGCTTATTTCTCCCGAGAACAAAGGGAGCAAAGAAGGACCCCTATAGCATCCTCCCCCTTACCTTTACATAATCGTTTTTTGCCTTTATCCCAGCCAGAGGCAGTACCTGCTTTATTCCAGAAGAGCAAAGACAAAGACCATGATAAGATAAGGGGAGCGCTACACCAAACCCCCCCTGACTTGCATCCTGATTTAAGCGGGACTATTAATCAGTCACCCGATGAAAGACTTGCCATATTTCTAACAGATCATGTAATGCTTACCGCAGAAACGTTACAGTTTGTCTTTTTGAAATTAGCTAAAGTTCAAACCCAATTAGAACGTCTGGGAGGCCTGGTAAAGAAAAGCCAGGGCAACACCCAGCCCCTAGTAGGGGGGGAAGGGCCCTGCACGACAATACCCAAGTTCTGTAGTACAGAAATTATCCAGCAACTATCCCAGAAAAAGAAAGCTCCCTTGGGTAAAGGACCCCCAATGGAAGCTATGAACCCATTTCCCCAGGTGGTATACTCAGAGCAGGCAGAGTCTTTTGACTTACTTTCACAATCCCTGATTTTCACAATAACTTTTCAGCATGATCGTACTCCACCAGTGTGGGCAACACCCCGGGATGTAGCTGAGCATCTTCGGGTGTTGTTAACTGAGGTTCCGATTACTAGAAGGGATATAACGTCCATAGATCACATGATTCATTTAATTGGGAAATATATGGTCCTGGTTACCTTTAAATCCTATGTGATGGTGACTACAATCCTATCCCAAAGGAATCAGTTGGAGGAACAAGGAGTATTTGCAGCACGTGTCTTTCAGGCAGGGCAAAATCTCCAGGAGAAACAAGCACCGGCTATATATGGGCCTCAAGATAGCCAGGATCAAAAGTATAAATCTAGGAGAACCTTGACCGATTTAACAGCCCAGGTTCCTCCATTTAGATCAGAACTGGGAAGCCTCAAGTATCAGCCAGATAAGAGAGATAAATCCACACGGAGGCAGAGGAAACCACCCCCTCCTCCATTAGATGGTGATTGGGAAAAAACGGGTAGGGCGAGAGGCCCCGACGAGATTCATAGGGAAGGAGCCATTCAAAACCAGGTAGAAGGAAGGGCAGTTGACAGTAAAGCCCTTCCAGTTCCCCCCCTGACCTTACCAGCACCAATACCTTTGCCGAGAGGCCTAAAAAGACCTGCAGTTAGGAAGGCTGATATAGTCCAGGCCACGAATAGAATAAGTATGGCACAAGAGGAAGAATCGCTCCCTCTAGAATTAAATCCGAACAAGGAACAGGTCTGTAGGAGGAAGATACGGGTCGGCGATGGGAGAGAGGGGCGAGATACAGGGAGATCAGTTAAGACAGGCCCCACTCCATCTCTGATGGAGATACCGATATGCCCCCCTCGTTTGCCAATGCCAAACGTGACCTCTTCTAAAGAATTTCAACAGAGTGTTGAACAACCACCCTCCCCGTCTATCGCCATCCAGACATGCTTTTTGGAGCGCCTGGAGTCGCTTAAACGCCAATTAGGTGAAATCAAGAACCCCCAGAGAAGTAAGAGGCAAACAAGCCCCATGGGTGGCCTGCAGGAAAGAGGGGGAGAGCAGGGTGAACAATCTCCCCTCTCTCTCCTGTTAACTTCATACGCCCATTCGGCCACTTGGATATCAGAAGGTGAGGGATGGGCTGGGAGGAGTTTAAACCAGCCCCAACCCCAAATACTTCAGGAGGCCCAACCACAGGAGGAACAGCATTTTAGATCCCAGAGGTTAGAAGATGCGCCAAGTAGTTTGGTGGAGCAGTGTAGTCAAGGAGAAAGACCTCAGGGGGAAGTAGCAGAAGTAAAAGAAGTGGAAGTAGAGGAACGGATCTCCTGGAGAAAATCTATCCAGGTAGATTTGACATTAATCGAATCAGTAACCCTGGCGGCCACCCCTGGTGGAGTGACCTCAGGGAACTCTAGTATCAGTCAAACTACAGACACTGTAGTAAGCCCGGAGAGGATACGAAGCCCTTCTACAGCTAGGGTTCTGAGACAACGCCCGAGACCCCCCTTAAAACAATGACAAGGGGCTAAGCCAGGTGTTACAATCACTATTAGCTCTTGGAACATATCTGGCTGGGAGACGCATAGAGCTGATCCCGAATTTTGTGGTTTTTTATATCAGAATGATATTATCCTACTCCAAGAGACCTGGCTAACTACATCCCCCCCACAGGATAAGTGGAGGGACTTTGAGAGCTTCTGGATAGATGCTATACCTTCGGAGGTGCAGGGACGCCCGAGTGGGGGACTGGCGTTGCTGGTGGCCTCCTCTTTGAAGGCTTCTGTGAAACAAATTAGCAGCATTAAGGCCTATTTTGCCCTTTTCCTCTGTCAATTCTCAGATGGACTAGAGATTTTGTTGGGAATAGTATATATACCCCCAGAATATTCACCCTATTATTCCCTGGATATCTGGCCCTTAATGACGGCTCAGGTTATAGAAGCAGAAGCTCGCTTCCCAGAAGCCTTGTTAGTGCTGGGTGGTGATTTTAATGCACGACTGGGAGATCCTGCCTCCCAGCAAACACCTCTAAAATTAGATAATTCAATGGAATTGTGTTATGTTCCAACTCGTCACTCTAGGGACAAAGTAGTGGGACCAAGGATGGACAAAATGGATGCCCTTATGGTGGACCTAGAGGTCAAAATAATAAACAGCCGGACACAGAAAGATCAGGTCGGAAACTTTACTTACAACTCATTGCTGGGGTCTAGTGTTCTGGATTTATTTTTGATTTCACTCCCTTTCTTTTATATGGTGGAGGAATTCGAAGTGATTCCCATACCTGTATCTAATCATTCACCCATAAGGCTAACCCTAGGAGATTCTAGAGAGGAGCCGAGGAAGCAAAGCTTGGGTGATACAGATGGGACCGTGGTGAGGAGAAGAACTAAATGGTCTGAGGATCTAAGGGCTCGGGTGATGGAGTTTTTGAACTCCCCTCTGATAAAGCAAATGGGGAATACTATTAAGGAATTAGATCATGACACCATACAGTGCTATGAGGAGATGATATACCTCCTGCTCCCTATTCTTTTTTCCCAGATAGTTCTGGACGAGAAGAATGTGCTGGATAATTAAACCCCGCGCTGGTTTGATGCCGAGTGCCGACATGTAAGAACACAGTTAAGGAAAATAGCCCGAGAAGTGAAGATTTCCCCTAGTAGTGCCTCAAGGTTAACACTATCCTTAATAAGGAAGGAGTATCAACAACTTCTAAAGAACAAATTGCAAATTGCCCAAGAAGCAATATGGGGGAAACTCATCCGGGCCGCTAATGACCAGAATCTGAGGGGATTCTGGGAAATAATTCATTCTCTCTCACAAGGAAGAGGTAAGGGATGTAGAGATTTACCTGCTGCAGGAGTTTGGCAGGACTTCTATGGGAAGTTATACTCAAGGAAAGGAACTATTTCCTTTATAGAAGAAACTGATGTCGTAAACAAAATCCCAAGGTGGAAGCCGGTCACAATAGAAGAAGTTATGTCTTTAATTGAGTCCCAAAAAAACGGGAAAGCTCCTGGGCAGGATTTTGTAACGGCAGAACTCCTGAAAAGCGATCCGCGATATTGGGCAGAGGTTTTAGCCCCATTATTCACACATATAAATGAGTACGGTATTCTTCCACAAAATTGGCTACAGTCTATAGTAGTCCCCATATATAAGAAGGGGGACCCAGAAGATCCGGGCAATTATCGTCCAATAAGCTTATTAAATGTGATTGCCAAACTGTACTCCCGATTATTGCTGGTTAAGCTCCAGATTTGGGCCGAGGGGAGTGAATTAATAGCTCCTGAACAGATAGGATTTCGCAAGGGGGCAGGGACAACTGACCATATCCTTGTGCTGGCAGCGTTGATTGAAAAATTTGTGAAGGAAGGTGCTCCGCTTTTTCTATGCTTCATTGATCTTGAAAAGGCATTTGATTCTATTTGTAGGGAGCACCTGTGGTTTAAACTCCAATCCTTAGGTATAGATCCAAGGCTCCTTTTTCTTATAATAAGGTTGCATACAGGGAATCAACTACAGATTAGAATTAATAAGCAGGGGAAGCTCTCGGATCCGGTGCAGGTAAAATCCGGGGTGAGGCAGGGGTGCCTTTTGGCGCCGCTACTCTTCAATCTATACGTGAATAATGTTGTAACCTTCATGAAAAGGTACAATACCCACCCACCCAAAATTGGAGAGCGGAAGATAGGGTTATTACTCTACGCCGACGATACTGTGATTATCTCCCAGTCCCTGATAGGGATGAGGCGAGCGTTGGAGGCTTTTGGGGAATACTGCCGGTCAGAGTTATTAACTATAAATTTCACCAAAACTAAAGTATTAGTGGCAGGTTCTAAAGGAATTCATAAGAAACATCGTTGGACCATCCAGGAAACTCAGATAGAGCAGGTAAAGGCCTTTAAATACTTGGGGGTGATAATTGCCGCCAGCGGTAGCTGGAAAACCCATTATGATGCTGCAATGACTCAGGCCAAGCAAACAGCTGCGGCCATTTCTAAATTTTATTTCGGCAAAGGAGGCCGACTAGTCTTGCCAGCCTTGAAACTTTTTAAGGCCAAGGTAATTAGCCAGTTATTGTACGCATCCCCGATATGGGGCCTGGGATATAGTTCTAAATTCGAAGTCCTTCAAAATACTTTTTTGCGGACAATTTTGGGAGCCCCCCGCGGAACCCCACAAGCAATTTTGAGAGCAGAATCCTGCGTCCCTCCTTTAGAAGTATATGCTACTTTATACCGACTCAATTTTTGGCTCAAGAAAATATTTTTTCCTAGCTCCAACACTAGGTTATCCAACGAAATAATTGCAGTTGGGCCAGGAAGTACCTGGATACAGGGATTTAACCAAGAAATTGCCAGATTGGGGTTTGCCTGTTTAGATCTGGAAAGATTGGGGTGGGCGGCATGTAAGGTAGTTGTCCACAAACGGGTCTGGGACCAGGCAGCCCAATTAGAAAATGCCCTAAGAGGAGCCCAGGAGGTGGTGCCCCTCCTTAATGATTATTATCCCCTGCCCATTTTTCAAAGACCTAACCACTATTATCTGTTTACCTGGCAAGACGCCAGCATTAGATCTGCCTTTTTTAGGATGAGGGCTAATGTGTTCCCCTCGGTGATGCTGGAAGGTCGATATGCTAGGACCCCTTGGGATCAGCGTGTTTGTGACATGTGCCAACAGGGGGAGGTAGATACTCCAACTCACATAATTCTTCACTGCCCGGCATTCGAGGGCTTAAGGATTAGGTATTTGAAGGAACATCTTGAAAAGGTGGTAACCAACCGAACGTTGAATAAACTACTATGCCCTACCGACTCAGAACGCTCTAGGGCTGTAGCCAATTTTTGTAGGGCGGTGGTTTATATCAGGAATACAACCCCTCCTTCTAGGAATTGCCAGGAGTGAGGAAATGGCATGTCAGGGGTAGAGAAGGTGGGGGGATATCTAACCCAGGATAGTAGCCCCCTCTGTACTGACCCGAGATGTAAAACATAGCTTTTCGTTAATTCCAGATATATAGGTACCTCCTAATGAAGAGGAGCAGATGAGTATGATGGCTATTAGAAGCCGACACGAGACTGGGGGGGGGGCTTTTGGGCCTTGTGGACCCTGTGAGTAGCCCCTAGGTCGGTAGACCCTCCACCGAGAACTGAGTGGAGATAGGCAAATGGCAAAGCGTCTGAAAGAACTAATTGTATATATTTCGAAGGGGTATAATGGAGTACCCGCTCTGAGCTCTATTTTGTATCTAATTGTTATAGGTTCCAGTAGTGTGTATTGTTTTAATTTTGAATTTATATGTTTGTATTATATTACATTGTATATGCTGGCAATAGCGGAAGCTAAGCCGTAATAAATATTATTATTATATGTTATATTACTGTTAATACCTCCCCATGGAATGCATAGTCTATAAAAATCACCAAAATTGACAGAAGAACAACAAACTCTTTCAAATATTGAATTGGATCCATTGGGAAATTTCATTTAATTTTGAATACAGCAGACATGAAGTCAGGGGTGTAGCTACCATGGAGCAAGGGGGCTCAGCTGAGCCCGGGTCCTGGATTCGGGGGGTGGGTGGGTGGGTGCATTTGCAAGCAACCTGAGTGCTGCTTGGAAATTTTCAGATGGTGGGAGGGGGACAGGACCAGCACATCACCTCCACCCACACTGAACATTTCCTAGCACTGCTCAGGCTGCTAGGGTCCTGCTAGGGGCCCTGCTGAGAAAGAAGTTTTCAAAGTGTGTGAGGTGTAGAGTGCTAACCCCACCTCCACCCACTCTGAAGATTTCCTTCCTGGTAGGGTTGCTATTGGTCCAGGGGATGAGGAAAGCTAGGACTGCACTGCCTTAATGGGTAAACCCTGCCCCCACCCTGAAGACCCCAGTCACTTGCCCTTAGGGGCAAGGCCCATCATAGCCCTGATTTACCATTACATGAAGCAGTATTTGATTTTGATTCTCTTTGCTGATATTTCATTTATCTCATTTACTTTGACATAAATTGGGATATCTGGTGATGTATCCAAATATGCAAATTTGTTGCAAATTCAAAATGGCATCCTTATTTCAGCTCTTATTTACAACATAGCCAACACCCATATCATGACCTTCCATACGCAGAACCTTATTTATTCCCATATGCTGTATGCCCCCTTCTTTATTCTGGAGGTACCCAGGTCCCTCTCATATGTGGACATCTCTCTGATCTGTACAAAACCCTTGTGTGCAAGGTGTCCGGACATGGGATCTTATGCCGCTGCTTTATTAATAATATTTGCGTTATATAGGTGCCTACAGTCCTCATCTTGGAATAGAGCCACCATTGTCCTGAACTTGTACAAACATAAAGGAAAGACACCCCCTGCCACAGAGAACTTACTGTTCCTACAACTGGAATTAGTTTCTCCCTAATTTGATAGATATTATCAAAGTCCAGAGAGTTTTGCCTCAGTGAGACATGAGGAAAATGGAATAAAAATTGAGCATTCAACTCATGATCAAATGTATAGTTGTCACATATTGAATGCTAGATCCTCTATTGGTATACATAGCCATTAGCCATAGCTCCTTTACTTAACTGTTACTTCATTTTTTTTAGGCTTTAATCGCACACAACTCCCAAGAGTAAGCTTAAAGTTCGCTTGAATGTGGCATGAGCAGAAATGTTGGGTGTTTTCAAATGAGATGCTACCCCGCACGGCCACCCAGGAGCCACGGAGCCAACTGCCTGTCTGAAGGTGGAGAGGTCGGATGCGTGCTTCAGTGAGCAATGGAGTACCTGCTCATGGCCACGCACAGAGCAATGCTGGGAAACGCGGAGTACTCAATGCTATGGTGGCCACTTCTGTGGCTGGGGTAGCCACACTGGCAGCCGCCCATTTGATGTGCTCCCCACTCACTCCACCTGTGTGGGTGCTCTGCGGCAGTGCCATTCGGCAACCACGCCTCCCCTGCCCCCCAACACACTACTCATTTTAAAACACCTGTTGTAAACTCTCCAGATTTGGTCTTTAAAAAAAAAATAAAAAAATTAACTGAGTAAAATCTGGAGATGGAATTCAAGATTTGCCCCATCCAATTACTTTAAAGGAGCTTGTGTCACATTTAAGGCTAAACTGTGATTTATGCCTGTTGTCACTGCTGCAGCCATTTGGAGTGAAGGGATGCAACGTTGTACTCAATCAGATGGGACATTTAAAAATGCAAATAAACTAGAGCATAGAAGGATCTTCAAATATTTTCCTAATTTCCTGATAGCCAATAAAACTGTGACTGTTGTGGTAGTTGATCTCTGGGCAATGTAAAAACAACACGGATGATGCCTTGGACATGGCAATCCTAACGTGTTCCCCCTCTGTTTGGAGAGTCATCTCCTTAGAACTTAACTCCCCACCACCCCCCATAAGTCTGTAGTCTGCTTTCCATGTCATCTTCCCCAACCCAGATTTAAAGACTGAATTGATTTGATAGTGGTTCATTGGCACGATGCCCTATCAAGAAAAGACAGTGGGGTTATATTGTGAAGAGCCCTTGGTTTTGAAAAAGTGCTGAGCCCCACCATATGGGCTGCTATATGGCAAAGAATATGCTTTATTGGCATTGCTTGGAGGTTTACAAGCAATCTTCTTGAAGTTTTAATGGTCGCTTGGGTGATTTATCCTGTCTTGAGAGTCACTGCTGCATGGAGGCACCCAGTTCCTGAGCTCTTGCTTTTCCTTTATTATGAAAACCTTTAATCTTGCCTCCATCTACCATAAATAATTTGATTACGGGCCACACAAAGAAAATGTAACTGTTCTCATGTAAGTTTTGACTTTTCACATCACACTTTTATGAGCTACTTTAACTTTACAAGTGGGATACTTAATATACAATGGTATAGATTTGGGGGCAACGGGGAAAGCCAGATATGAAGAGCTGATGTACAGCATCGTGGCCCTGAAGCCATTAAGCTGAATGCCATATTTTATTCTGGATTGCTGGGGTGAAACAAGAGACATATTTTAACCTCCTTTCAGCACTCAATCATTGCGCATGTTTCTTCCTATGAATGTTTCTCCATATCTAATCCACTGGGATTTTATCTCATGGGAGCAAGTTGGCGCTGCAGAAGGAAAGCAACATCAGCTGTCTCAATGGTTCCTAGCAGAAGTGTGCATTTCATGTCTTCTGAAGAAGGAATTTCGTGAAAAATGTCTGTTTGGGGGAGGGTCCAAATATTGGAGAGGTCCTCCATCAAATTTTGGAACTCCAATCCCAGGCCAGAGGCGTCGTTAGGCTACAGAGTTTAGCTTGGACCCTGACAGTAAAACTATCTGAGTGGAGAGGGGAGCAGGGAAGCCTCTTCCCATCGATATGCAATCTAAACAGTCCCCATTTCCAGGGGGACCGATATCAGGGCAGCACACAGCTGCAAAGAGGCTTTCCATTTCCAGGGGGTCCAATATCAGGGCAGCACACAGTAGAATGCCCGAGATTTTTGGAGAATGTGTGGAGGGTAGCACCATTTGCACAAAGGCCTCGTCTTCCATTAAATATCTCCCAGTTCTGTGGCTTAGTTTGCCTGTCTACAAAATGGGGATAACAATGGGTGAAAAAATGTGTGATGGTGGTGGTTTGTCATCACACTACGATCCAGACCAGGGTGCCATTTGCACCCCAGTCAGTATCAGGTCTGTCCACGGAGCAAATATTCACTCAGCTCGGGGCAGGGGTTGGGGGACGGCTGGCCCTGCCTCTGTACTGCACCAGTGGCCCACCTCCCCTCCATGATGGGCGTCCATGGAGGGCCACTCCAAATTGGGAAGAGAACAGTGGGCAACCACCCATGCTAGCACGCTGTAGCCTGGTCAGGCAGGCTTTCCTCAGGCTTAGTAGCGGCTAGCCTGGGCTGTGACTCCAGAGGGGTCTGAAGTCGCAGCCTGGGTCAGCCACCACCATGCCTAGAGAAACTTGGGGGCAGGATTCCCCATAACAAACATGATGGAAGCCCGTGGGCCAAAGCAGGTCACCGTCACATTTGTTAACACCCAATGTGTCTGAATCTTTATGAAGCACATTGAAATCGATGGATGAAAAGGAGCTAGATGAGAGAGATTAGGCTTATATTAGTAACCTGGCTTCTTCTGAGAAGAAAAAGTACGTGGTTGCTCTTTGTGTGTGTTCATACACACGCACATATATCCAAGTGCCTTTAATAGTCTAGAGTGTTGGTCCCAAATGTAAGAGATGGAGACAAAGAAGTTCTGATGACATAATTTATTGGACCAACTTTTGTTGGTGAATGGGTGCCCTCTCTAACAGAACTTTGCCCAATAAAGGGTATTTTTTCTTCAAGCTTCTTTAATAAATTTTAATTCCCCATGCCAATGTTAGCCAAATTTGGTAGAGGGGCAGAATGTTCAAAGGTAAAGGTTGGAGAAAGCCACTTTTTAAAAAAACAACAGCAACAACAAGTGGCTTTTGGAAGGGAGATGTGACCCTTTCTGTAGTTTAAAAGAAAAAGAAAAAAGAAAAGCCTCTAACCCATTGATTATTTATATTGAACATACCTTTGGATCCATTGTATCAATTTCAACCAAACTTCACACAAGGGCAGAGAGCCCAAAGGTAAATCAGGACCCAAAATGTCATAGCAATAAGTGCATCTGGAGGAGAGATATGCCCCCTGTCACCCTGGGAGGTTGGGGGAGGGAAGGGTTATGCCCTGATCCCTCTATGAGAGGGGGGAATGGACAAAAGATTGTAATTTTAATTGGATTTTTAATTTTGATTAATTTTTAATTGACTGTCTGTATTCTTTACATGATTTATTTTTTTACTGTTTTGTAGTTGCTTTTAGTCCCTAGGGAGAAGAGTGCGATATAAATCCAAAATAATAAAAATAAGAAATAAAAGCTCATTGACTTGCATTGAGCATTGCCCCTTCCCCATTCCCCCTCATTCAAACCAAGCTGATTTAGTTTGAGTGCTTGCCACACAGAACTACTGTTTTTTAATTCCGCTTTTCTATTCATCTCCCTTCAGTTCTTCTACCAACAGGCACTTCAGTCTGCAAACATATGCAATGACAGGAGACAGCAGGAACTGCTGGGAATGGAAGTAATTGCCCCCTCAGATAGAAACAGGGTTACCACCTGTTGTGGTTTTTTACCTGACATGCACATAGGCCAAAATGGAAGTGTCAGGTAAGAAATGACAGAAGGTGGCAACCCTAAATGGAAAGTGCAGGACAGACTCTGATAATGGCAATTTTTACACAGACGCTCCCCGCCCCCTCCCCCCCGGTCGATGTTTGGGCGGGTGGGCGTGTAAATGGCCGGTGGCGGGTGGGTGGATGGGTGTTCGCTTGGTGTTTGTCCATGTGAACACTGAGCAGGATGGGTGGTCGTACATGCATGCTCTTATGCAACCAAAAGTTGAATGAGTAGCCTGTTGAGTACTCAACACGGTACTGAAACTGCACGTATTACCTGTAGGTAATAAATTAGGTACCAGAATCCTAGGAAGACTTCTCACCTCTTTCTGTGACTGGCATTACACATTTAACTCTGTGCATTATGGGCAGGGACCCTGTGCTACCGATGGGGAAAACAGTGGACACAGGTGACTGATTATAGGCTGTTCTTCCTTTCCTGTGAAACATAGGCTACTGGCAGTGTTACCATCCCATTGGGCTTTAAACCACCATCTCTGGGTAAATCCCCTGTTTCTCAGAGTTATCTACAGATGCCAGGAATTGGGGCTTCACGGGATGGCAGTCAAGGTCGGTCTTACCATAGGGGAGACCTGGGGTAGCCACCCCAGACCCTATTGTTTGATCTACTTCTGGGGACCTCACAGTGGCCCCCATTTTTACCAGGGAAGGCTTTTGGGGGCCCACGCTCTCCCAGTCGGGCACCAAACATGACCACCTATAGGGCCCCTCAGAGGGTACTCCACAAGGAAATGGGGCCACAGGGAAGGGCCATCAGGGAGGGGCCTTGCATTTTATCTTTGCCCTGGGCCCCACAAATTCTAAGGCTGGCCCCGAGGTGGGGCATGTCAGAAGGGGACTTTCCTCGTGCCCTTCAGAGTGCCGTGACATCACATGGCCACGTGAGAAAGAGGCTGGGAAATAAACCTGCCTTTGTAGAGCATCATGACATCACAATGCTCCATAGGAGCAGGGCTACATCAGAAAGGGGGCAGGAAAGTCCCACCCTCTTTCTGATGCGAGTACCCCGTGCCATCCCCAGAAGCCCCAATTGTCTGGGTTAGTGATGGGTATCTCAGGCTAACCCAGAGAAATTGAGGTTTCCCCCAGAACATGGAGACTCTGAGTCAACCAAAGTTTCTTGGAAAACCCAGAGGGATGGCAAATCTAAAAAGAACCCACCTGGCTGGAGTCAGCTGCCAAGGGACAGGGTCTAAGGTCACCAACTGTTAGTAGCCTTGGTGACTGTGGGTGGCAGAGTGGAGGCTCTGAAGGTGGCCTTTATTGAGAGTTTTTCACAAAGTAGCGTTGAAACTCCACTGTAAGCTACAGAGCTCTTGTCTAACTCCCCCCCCCCCCCTTTTCTTTCTTTTGCATTTTGTGATAGTGGTGGGTCTTCACATGGCATTTTGGTTATGATTTTTTTATTTTTGGTTCCTTTGAAAATCCAGATCTTTTTATGCATTTGTATTTTCGGTTTTGTATTTTTCCCATTGAAGTAAATGGGAAACAGAACTGGAACCGTACTCCCATCCCTCTCAACTCCCAGGGCAGAGGGTCCGACTTCACCCACTCATATCCTCTGGACCCTCAGAGTGGTACATACCAGCCTCAGAGAGCTGGATTGAACCACTGCTGCTGTTGTGGGGGCTTTGTCAGGCTCCCTCCTCATGGCATCCTCCCTGCTTATTGTTTATTACATCACCGCCATTTTGGTTAAGGGCAGCGGCCAATTTGCACATGTGTGATAAGGAGCAGGGTGGACGCCGTGAAGCCTGTCGAAGCCTTCACAACAGTGGCAGTGCTTCAATCAAGCTCTTCGAGGCTGGTAAGTAACACTTCCGGGGCCCGGGGGATGGGAATGGGAATGGGAGGAGAAATACAGATCCAAAAAACAGATCCATAACTGAGAGCCCTAATTTACAGGTTGCCAGGTTCAGATTAATCCATAACAGCCAATATATGGCAGTTACGGATTAATCTGAAACCAAAATTCCCATCTCTAGTAACCAAGGTCTTCGGGGTTATAGTGGTAAATTTTGTTATTATTGTAGTTATTATCCATATTCTTTGGTACAGACCTCGTAATTCATGTGGCAGAGAAACTTGGTTCTTGGATGAAAGGAAAAGTGACAGATTTCATTCTTAATTGTGGAAACTAGGAAACTCAAAAGTCTAAAATGAGAAAAAGCATCACAATAATTAAAAATGCTTGATTTTGAGAGTCTGTTGTACATAAACGTCTCAATTGCTGATGTTCTATTATTTCATTTTTATTGTTTTAATTAGAGTAACCTGGTTTTATTGTATTATATAGTTAACTAATTGCTAACGTGCCAATAAATTAATTCTTTTATTCATTGCCTAGCACAATGAGACTGTGGGCTGCAACATGATTTTCCAGCCACTACCAAAATAAAACAATAGAAAAATACAGTAAAAATACAGTGGGTGAGAATAAATTCATTTTGCCAGCTGGCATATTAAAAATCTTCATGAAATTTACACTGCTTATCTGGCTTGTGTTCCTCCACACACTTAATGAATTGATTTATTTAAATTTATACTTCATCCTTCCCCTAAAGTACTTGCATACATGAAACCAAATTTCAGAGTCTGGGAATGTTATTTTTAAAAAGTTCTGTTCATTAAATATTTTTTTTATGTTTCTAAAGTTGATCTCTCAGACAATGGAGCTGACACCTCCCTGATGTAATGTTTGCTGCAATTTACCTCTTTGCCTCTTGTAAATCAGATCAACCTCTGGTCACTGAGCCATAGCCCCCCAGAAAATCATTTACTGTAACTCAGAAGAAATCTGCCCACAAACCTCCCAAATGCAAGGATAGGTTTGTGGGGGAGGGAAGAATTGTGAGCTGATGATAAGGGGATGGAGCAGATTAACCTGCTAAGCTATCTATGTTAGTTTTAGTGATCAAATTTCACTTTATTTAGCTAAGAGGACGAATAGCTAACTTTGCAGGCGTGGATGAAAGGAGGAAGTGAAATTATAAACCAGTGACTTCGTAAAAGTGAAGATTCACCCCATGGTGATTTTCATATATTTAAAACTAAATGTTTGTTGGTTTGTGTGCTAGAGGGTGAGGGCACTATATTTAAAATGCTTACACTTGTATTTGGTGGAATTACTCATGGTATAAGCCAGGGGTTGGGGCTTTCCTCTGGGGACCATATTGGTCAGTTTTAAAAAAAATGTAAAATGGCCAGTGAGCCACACCAAAATACAGACAGGTGTTGACCTACAGGACACAAGAGGTGTTGACCTACAGCCCCTACAGTGGTGCAGGACTAGGTGACCCTTGAGATCCCTTCTGGGTTTAGAACTCTAAATTGCCCTATTTAATATTTGAGTTTGATCCACAGAGTCCCAGTTATTCCAGTTTTAAAAAAAACAGACGTGTACTTCCCAACAGTCCCTATTTAGGAGGAACAGTCCTCCTTTGGGTGCTGCCTCCCAGTGTCTTTCTTTCTTTCTTTGAAGAAGAACAAGAGGACGTATTCATGTCTCAACTAGGTACAACAGACAATAACTATCCCAAACGGACAGGTTCCCAAATAAAGATAGATACAAGATTTTAATGAAATGTAGTAGCTCAAATTATGTCCGTATAACCACAAGTATAGGCAGTAACACCAAGAATCTAACCATAAATATCATGCAGGCAATAGCAAGATCATGCCTGAATGAAACACAAGGCAAAAGTACAGGTGCAAACAGGACAAAGCATAAACGTTGGGGAAACCCCATAAACAATACAAGTATAAAGTCAGAATAGAGCAAAAATAATAATAAATAAAGAAGGCCTGGCTGCAAACGCCAGGTAGAAGCCCAAATGAAACCGATGTCACAAAGGAAAAATTAGATCCGATGTTTCGCTGTGACTAGCAGCTTCTTCAAGGAATAATAGCGATTTCTGTGCTGTGTTTCAATGGGCAGGTTGCTCTAAAAGAGCTCCGATGACCCCGAATGATAATACTCCTTTCTAAAGTGAAAAATGGTAAAGGAGCCCATCCGGTTAAATATATCAATAATTATGCAAGTGCCAGGATTCAACCCTCAAAGAGGTCCTCATTCCCAAGCAAATTATTTTTTACAAGCCCATAAGGTGAAATACATCAATGATTAGGCAAGTGCCAAGATTCAACCCTCAAGGAGATGCTCATTCCAGAGCAAATTATTTTTTGTAAAGCCCGCCCAGAGGGCAAGAGCAAAGTCTCAGAATGAAGGAGCCCCAATGCAAACACAGGGTTTTCTGAGAGGGTAATGCATTGCCAGGTGCCCGTGAAGGCTACATCAAAAGAGCAATTTATCATGCACTCACCTACTTTACTGTTGATAGTGTTATAACAAATGCAAGTAAGAACTAAACACTGGAGGCCTCTATGGGTTGCCAGCAGGAAATAGAAAGCAGAAAAATAATTATGTAAGGGTTGGCAACTAAGACCAGATATAAAAGTGTGTTCATATAAACCCTCAAAGGGGATAGAATACACATCTCTAAAGCTGGTAGGGAAAATACCCCAAACCTAGATGGAGGATCTCCTCAGGGAGAGAGTACAATAGCTGGTGCAGACGAGACAGACTGACTATCATTGAACCCGCCATCTTAGATATATAGCAAACTGTGCCGGGCAGGTGTAGCTCATTGCACCTATGTGTGACTCAGTCATTTAACTCAATTCCTAGTAAAAGCAGAGTCTTGTAATTGCTAAATGGTAATAGGGCCCCCTAACCTAGTTATATTCATAGAAAATGCCCTGATCTGAAGACATAGGTCCAAACAAGAAAATATAGACAAATCATAAACCTGCAGCCCCTAGCTAAATAATAACATCTAAGGAGTCATTCAAGCCACGTGGCACAATAGTGTCCAATGTAAATATCCAGAATGTTTCTCTGGATGATAATATATCGGGATTAAAAGGGGGGACCTGTTTCTCAATTCCCCAAAATGTAAATTCGTTATTATTCATATGGTGTGTATTGAAATGATCTACCATAGGCGCTGCTGGTGTGCGCGTTTTAAGTGTGCTCTGACGTTCTGTTATATGAATCTTAAGGAGCCTAGTTGTCTTCCCAATGTAAACTTTATTACAGGGACATTTAATAGCATATATCACCCATGGGGTACTGCAATTAATGAAATCATTTATCTGAATTTTTTTTCCATGGGGACCCAAAAAGGTTTTGGCTTTTAAACTATGAACACACTTTGTGCAACGTCCACAGGGAAAGTTCCCTACAATCCTCCGTTGATCCAGAGTCCTATGGGTTAAAGGTGGTAATCTTGCCATGGTGGATATGATCACGGATGTTTTCCCCACGTTTAGAAGCGAAGACTGGGGGGGACTGACACCCCCCAATATGCGTACACACGTAAAGTATGTTAGAAGATGGAGCTTATTTGCTGAGGGACGGAGGTTTTTAGCAGAAGTCCCCTTCGCCGCCGTAATGGCGGCGACGGGGTAATTGTCCGGCCCCCATCCATGGGATGCGGGGAACACCGGAAGTGAGCAGAGCGGCAGAGCACATTCTGGTGCTTCCGGCCACGGGGATATCTGCCCAGAAACAGCGTGCGTGCGTGCGCAGAGCCGCCGCATTCTGGGCCGTTTTTTCCACCCGGCTCCGCCCTCTTTAGGCAGGGCGGAGTCGCTTTGGCCGCATGTGAGCGGCAGTGCAAGCTGGATCGGTGAAGCAGCCCACCCACCACACCTCTAGCACTGTGGTATTTACTGGTTGCCCTTACGGAGCCGAAGGGGAATTTTAGCGACTAGTCTAAATTCAAGGGTCGCTTGTTTCGCCCCTTCAACAGTGCAGAATAGGTTAAATAGGTTTGATTGGATTTTCCAATTGGCTACAATTACTAATGCTAATAAGTTTTAATTTGAAAAGTGATTTGGCTAAGTGAATTTGAAGAACGTTTGTTCAGTGAGATGTAAGAATTCGAACAATCTGATTGACAGGCTGAATTTGATTAAACGAATAATTGTCACACTCAGCGGGGGTCCAGTATGCTATAGTAGGTCAAATAGGTTAGGAATGGAAAGGAGTCATCTCCTTAAGAGATGGGGAGGTGACACCCAGTGCCAGGTGCAGGCAGTACGCACTGGGGTTATTTCCCTGGGAGGGGTACTGCAGTTCGGTCAGTAAGTACATGCACGGTCTGCTGACTTAGCGGGTACTCACCTCCTTACTCAAGCCCACAGTTGGAACGCTCCCCCTTTCGGTCAGAGCCAGGGTGCTGTCGAAGGGGAGCCTGGTTTGTGATGGAGCTGGCACGGGAAGGCACATCCCGGCCAGGTCCGAGTTAATAAGAGTTAATTAGCTAAGCATACTGGACCCATATTGCGTGGGCAATAACCCACCGTCTTTGAGAACTGTTGAATAAAGAGTGTGGCCTGATTTGATCCAATACTTTGTCTCTGTGTCTCATTGGGGGGGTGCGGCGACAAGGGGAGGGGCGTGTCCCCCTTTGGATGCTCAGAACTTTGGGAGGTACATAGTGAAAAGAATAAATTAGGTTGCTACCTCAGTTTACCCAAATGGGATCGAAGGTTGCCAATTAACAAGCCAAAGTATATAGGTACAACTCAGTTTTATTGGATAGACACATAACATCTAGACATGGCAGTGTGTGTGTGTTACTAGCTGTGAACCCCAGTAACCCAACCTAGAATATCTTATGTGTCAGAGGCCACAGTCAGAGATGCAAGCTGGTTCAGAGGAGAGGAGAGGGGGCCCAGCAGATAGCTGGCCCGGGGGTCTCTGGATCTTTGAGAGCGACGGTTAGGGTCAAAAGCCCACATGGCTCATTGCGATGCTAGTGGTCGCTAGCACTAATGACAAGTGACAAGGAGCTGGGCTCCCTCTTTTATAGTTTTTATTTATTAGGAATTCATGTTTATTTGTAGGGGAAGGTACCTCCCTTTCTTACAAACTCTTTGTTTTCTCTCAGGCCTCTTTCTGTGTTCTCAGAGATAGTGGCTGTCTGGGGTTTGTTATTGTGGCCTTGGAAATACATTTTCTGCTTAGAAAGTGATTTTGACAACTTTATTCTCATGGGCCTAGTTGGATAGTGTCAGCCAGAGGCCTGTGGCTGAATTAGCTGAACTGAGTTGTTCAAACTTCATCCTGCTTGTGTCTCTGATCATGGTCAATATTGCCTAATTAATACATAACAATAGAAGCATCTGAATTGGCAATTAGGAAAATTTTGCAGGGCATGGGTAAGGGGCTACAGGGGCGTGGACTGCCAAGAGATACAGGTATGGTGAAGACATGCAAAGAGGGCTTGCTGAGACAATGCATGTTTGGGTGGGTGGTCAGGGGAAGAAGAGGAGGGCCTGTATCTTCTCCACAGATTCAGTCCTTATCTTTGAGTGCCTACCAACCACCTGCTGTCTTTCTCCTTAGCATGTAACTTCCATCACTGGAAAGGGGACAAGTAAAAAACAGCTTCAGGTAGGGTTGCCACCTTCCAGAAAAAAATGACACAGAAAAGGATGGGATCATGCTATAAGGAAGTGGGCCAAGAGGGACTCCGAGTCCCACAATTTTCCAGCATGGCCAGAGAAAACCCATGAAAATCCAAGTTCCACCTAGAGCCCAAAGACAGGTCTCCAGAACCCAGGCCCTTTTCTAACGGGTGTGGGTGCGTGGGGGGATGGGTGGGCAGCGTGGTGGGTGGGCGGTGCATGGGGTTGCATTCCCACAGACCCTCACCCACCTCCACCCATCTCCAAGCACGGAGCATCTGCCATTGGTGCCCATTTCTCCATGCCTGGGTGATGGGTGGAGGTGGGTGAAGTGTGGGAGCGTACACGCACCCCCACCCACCCGTGCTGCAGCATTCCCATGGATGCCCCCCATCCCTCCCGCCATGGAGTTCAAACGGATGCCCCCACCCACGTGTGTGTGTGTGTGTGTGGGGGGGGGGTGGTTCATTTGAAAAGGGCCCCAGAGACTCCCAGTGAAACGGGAGAGGTAGAAACCCTAACTATGGGATGCAGTTAACCATTGGCTCAGGGTTCCCCATCCCCACAGCAAGCACTACACCTGGTAGTAAGCTCCTGAACCTGCGCTCTTAAGAGTCAATGGAAAGTTTGCTATTGCCTTCATTAGATTCAGGACAGAACCAGATTGTCAAAAGAGCGTGGGCCCCATTTGCCTAGTGTGCCAAATTGTCCAGTAGAAGGCACAACTATTGGGTTCGAGGCTTTGGGAAAATCTAGCTGTGGGGAACCTTCAGTCTATGGGCCAAATACAGCCTGGTTTATTTTTTGGCACTTTTAATTAAAATTCCTGGATCTGGCCCATGGATCCAGCCCCTACCCTCTAGCATTGAAAAAGTGAGCCCATGGGAAGGGAGCAAAGATGAGGGCATGCCCTCAAGGACAGGGAATGGATCCACGGCATAGAATCTGGATCTTCCTTTTCTCTTCCCACTTAAACACTCCCTCCCAATGCCATTGCAGCCTTCAAAGTTTGTACAAATTTTCAACATTTGTACAAAGTTTGTACAAATTGGTTTGCCCTGGGCCCCTCTGTAGAGGGAGAAAATCCCCCACCCCTGGGGAACTAGCACTATGCGTCTTTACTAACTACGATGAGATTAAGAATTTGAGGATACCAAGTTCTGATCTTGCAGTACAGCAAAATCCCAATGACTAAGTAATGACTGTAAGACTGGGGGCCATCTTACAAGCCCTTGTTAACAAAGGAATCTCAAAGGAATCAAAGTTCAGTGTTACCCAGAGATTTTACAAGGTGCCAAATGCCATGAAATATCATTGAACATTATTCAATTTCATTTTATGAGAGGGATCTTTCAGTCGCCAGAAGCTGTTAGCTAGCAGGTTTACATGTTCCACCAAATGAGCTTTAAAAGTTTTACTTTAAAAAAATGCAATAGAAAACACATTAAAATTCTTTAAAAAGCTCCCAGGATTTCTACAGACCTCCCTTTGGCAGCCTGCAAGGAGACTCTGAATCACGTATGTTGAAAGAAAGGTTAGCTCAGGTGTGGATTTTAATACAGGACATGTCTTTAGAGGGGGAAAAATGTACATTTTAGAAGATAACGGTTGTATTGATGTATCTTTATATCAGATGTAGCTCATTGATTGGATGTCAATTCACTGATAATAGAGCTCTGATAGTTTATCAGTAAAGTAACTAAAACAAATGTGTATTTGTGTGTACAATGGCACAAAAATACCATGATATGAATGATCCATTATGAAATGCTTACATGCTTTATAAACAAGAATAAACTAGTCGTCTTGTTATGAGTTGTTGAGGTAATAAACAAGTTATTTAAATTAAAAATTATAGGGGGTTGTATGGAAGTTAAAGCCTTGAGGGATATTGTACTGTATTAAGCTGAATTGCTAATATCCAGAGATGAGCAATTATTTTAGAAATTTGAATTTTTAATGAACATTTTAAATGAAAATTGTTGTTTGTGTGGAGATGTTTCATGTTTTCAGGTCATTCTCCTAGTATATGTGCCACGTGCCGCACGATGTGGCTCCGATAACTGATCTCTACCTTTCTAAGAGTATTTGGGATGAGCCTTGCAAAATATTGCTACCATCATTAACCGAAACGAGCCAATTCATTCATGCATAAAAAATAATTAAATTTCCCATCTCCACCAGCTCAAGTGGGTGCTGTTTTTAGCTAGTCATTTTTAATGTTTTGTGAGAGCATGAAGGCTGGAAAGTTTGAAAGTGTGGCTGTTTTTACTGTGCTCGTTCGAGCAATGCACGATAGCTCAGTCGCAACTGTAAGTCCTTGTAGGACTGGTGCCACTAATGATTTTGCTATCCACTATGGCCATTGCCACCTTAACTTCACGATTCTGTTGCTGCTCTCTTGGCGCAACTGTCTCATTTAAACCAGAGGCTTGGTATGTGACCTGAGCCTGACAGGACTTGGCTGGTCCTATTGAGCCTTGATTAGGTGCTCTCTCTGTCCGAGCCCTTTGGGTTTTTGTCAGGACCAGCCTTAAGTAGAGCCAAAAGGGGCCATTGACTGGGCCCCACTTTCAGAGGGGCCCCACAGGGAGGCCAGTCCTGGTAGCCTGAGAACCAATGCTCCTGTGGCTACTGGGATGGACTATTTCTATGGGTCCCCCTTCGGTGGCTGTTCCTTGCTACCACTAAGGTGGAGGGGATCAGGGCCCTTCAGGAAGGAGTTAAAGGAGTGGGGCTATGGAGGGCAGGGCCTTGGGGGCATTGTATTTTATTTTTGCCCTGGGCCCCACAAATTCTAAGGCTGCTCCTTGTTTTCAGCTGGAGTCCCTAGCAGTGTGAGGCCTAGGGTGGCCATACTGCCCCTTTAAAAGAGGACACTTATGAAAAATACTCGTTGCAGGTCTGCATTGGTTTCAGTGCAGCCCTGCACCATGTATTTTTCATAAGCGTCTTCTTTTAAAGGGGAGGTCTGGCCACCCTAGCGAGGTCCTACCCCCTACTGTGACATCATGGCACAAGCCTCAGGAAGGGACTACAAGTGGCCACAAGTGCACTCTCCTGACTCCCCCCCCCCGCCCCACTTATTCTGAGCCCTTCGGGCATGGGCCGCCTTTGAAATGGGTGGGAGTGAAGGGGTCTTCCCACCCCTTCCTGGTCTTTCCAATCATTGTAACATCATGATGCTTGAAGAGGGAGTGTGGTGGTCATGTCAGAAGGGGGTGGTGGGTGCAGGGCCCTCCTGCTCCCTCCTTTAGTTTAACTCTGCCGGTGCCCTGCAGCGTAGTGCTCGGAAAGGGGGAAATGCTTTCTCTCCACCCGCTTTCCTGACATAGCCCCACCCTTTGCAGAGTACTGTGACATCATGACACTTGAGGGGGAGCACCCGCCCAGACAGAGCTGGACTACATTGGGCTCAGGCTCAGGTTGGATCCAAATTTCTGTCCCAAGCAGGGCTTTCATTTAAACTCAGGAACCTGCTGTCCCGTTCTGATGGAACCGTGTCCCAGGGTGGATAAGTAGCAGAAGCCCCACCTGGACTGACTCAGTGGTAGCGAAGTGGAGATGTGCATTTTGCAACTTAGAGCAAGATGCCTTTCTGTTGCTGGACAGGCAGAGCGATGCCAATGCACGTGTTCACAAGGGAGTTTATAAACGAGACAAATAGTCCACTGGGGAGTTCGTGTTCAAACCGTGCAGCCCCCAATCGCCCCCCACTCACATATTTTATTGTGTAGAGCTAATGAATGGAAAGCCCCCCTTCCCGCATGTCATGTGCTGGTGGCACTACTCAGCACTTTCCCTCTCCCTAACCCTGGTGCTGATGGAAAGGCGGTTCACAGCCAGAGAACTTCTTTCCTGACTGTGACCCCCCCAACACCCTTTTCATTGCGCTCTCACCTTGCAGCAGTGCTCGCATGCTCAGGCAGCTGCAAGAGGAGAAGGTCCTTTACAGCTTTGCAGCCGCTTCACAGCTGATCGCTCTCTGGCAGCCGCCTGAGCATGTGATCAGCAATCAGCTGTGAAGCGGCTGCAAGAGGAAACCATGCTCAGGTGGCTGCAAGAGAGCGATCACCTGTGAAGTGGCTGCAAGAGGGAAGAGGAGAGAGCGGGTGTGCAGGAAGGACCTTCTCCTCTTGCCCCTGCTCTCCTCTTGCAGCCGCTTCACAGCTGATTGCTCTATAGCAGCCATGCTAGGTGCAACGTTTTGGTGCTGGTGGACCTGGAAGTGGGTGAGGTTGTGGGTAACCTGATAGACAGGAGGCGGATGTATGGGCGCGCATTAACGTGCACTAGCATGCACTGGGGGTTCATGGTGTCATTGGATGCTGCCGTGAGTGGGGAGTGAGTAGGAGCTGTGTGGCGGGGTGCAGGCAAACATCTGGTGAACACCTAATAGTTAGGTAGGTGAACAACACCTGTTGGTTGCTAATGCCGGCTATCGTCTTGTTTATTTTCACCCAAAGTCCTTCTGAATATCCTGATGCTACAAGATATACAGTACAACATCACATTGCAGTTAAGGGTCAGCTGTCATTTCATTACGCGCAAAGCCATCCAGAGGATTATAGATCCATTGCTTCAAGCTAGAGCTTGGCATGGAAAGTGCTTTCTACAAAATAGATCAAATCGATTTATTATGTTTTCTAGAGTGAGCAAAAATGGGACCTTTGGCTTGGTTTTTTCAATAGGTTACAAAAAGCAACAACAGAAAAAAGGGAAAAAAAAGAAGAACCTTAATTCAAATAGCAGAAGTTTTCATTGACTTACTATCTGATCCAAGCATCATAGGAATTGCTGGGCACTGTAGGACAGAGCCCTGCATATGCCAAAAATATTATTTTTATTATTGTTGTTATAGATTTATACCCTACACTATCATAAAAACAGCCTAGGATGGCTTACAATTTAGAAGAGTGATATGAACTCATGATTTTCAGCTGATAATATTCATTGTTTAGTTCCCTCTCCTCTTTTGTAATTTTAGGAAGCACTATGTAGTATTATTTTGTATTTTATAAATTTGTATTTATGTATGTATATGTATTTATATGTTGTTTGTCTGGGCCACGGCAAGAGCCAGAGCCATCAATTTAGAAAACAACATCATATACAATACATATAAAATAAATCCTACCCCTAGTCCTTAGCTCACCCCTGAGCACCAAAAGCTCATGCCTCTTTCCATCCCACCAACTCCCACTCCCTTGTCTCTCAAAGTACCCTGGCCTATCGCTCACCCAGGAGACCACCTGTCCACAAGCCCATAGTCCCAAGTCCCAATGCATCACAACCCCCCTGCCATCACACCATTCCCACCCCAAATCCCCAATCTATTACAAACAACATTTAGCAGAGGAGCCTAGCCCTATTCAGCCCATCAAATCCCACCTCAGTCACCTCACCACCAAAGGGCGATGCCAAAGGGCACCTTTTGGCATCTCCCTTTGGTGGCTCCCTATAAGGGGTGCCCACCCCCAATCAAGTGCACTTTTTTACAGGAGACTAGGGGTGGTGGGGTCCTTCCGCTCTCAGAGTGGAGTGTCCACTGTGGTGCCTCTACAGAGCATCACCCTGCCACCTGTGCACTAAACATACACTGGGGATGTGATGTTGCTTACAGTCTGGAGAGTGAGAGGGGGAGTGGAGCTCCAGGGCCTAGCAACAGCCAGTGAAAACACAACCTGCCTGGCCCAAACCTGGGCCCAATGCAGCTGGATGTAAGTTTGCCATCTTTCATGGTCTTGACCCATAGTCCAAAATAGGAGTGTCAGAATCAAAGCTGTGACAGCTGGGTGTTCCCCATCCATGGAAGGCCATGACCTCATAGACCTCTGTAAACAGTGAAGCTACATCAGAAAAATGGCATCTCCCTGCCACTCCTGGAGTGCAGTGATGTCACAGTGCCTCATAGGCCCTTTCTCGGGGCACAAGGTTATGGAGGCCCCATCTGGTCGATTTTTCTGGGATGAGTTTCAGGAAGTGACGCCGGCTGATGCAGTGGATGTCCTGGGGTCTGTTAGAGCCACAAGTTGTGAATTAGATCCATGTCCGTCCTGGTTGGTGAAAGCCTCCAGGGAGACTTTGGGGTCGGTGCTGGCGAGGGTAGTGAACGCGTCCCTTCGGCAGGGGAGATTGTCACCCAGTCTCAAGGAGGCTGTGGTGTGCCCCCTGCTGAAGAAGCAATCTTTAGATGTGGATGCACTTGCCAGCTACTGCCCCGTCTCTAATCTTCCCTTTTTAGGGAAGCTTATTGAATGGGCAGTGGCACTGCAGCTCCAGGTGCATTTGGACAGCATCGGTTTCCTTGACCCTTTTCAATCTGGGTTCCGCCCCGGCTATGGTACTGAGACAGCGTTGGTGGCCTTGGTGGATGATCTCCGCCGGGAGATAGACGCAGGCTGTTCGACCTTTTTCATCCTGCTAGATCTCTCGGCCGCTTTTGATACCGTGGACCATGGGCTGTTGCTGAGACGGCTGCGAGACTTGGGGGGTCGGGATGGGACTGTCCTTGGATGCTTCATCTCATTCCTCTTGGGTAGAAGCCAGCGGGTGGTGCTGGGGGCTGAAACATCTAGCCCCCGGACCTTGACCTGCGGCGTTCCGCAGGGTTCCATTCTGTCTCCACTGTTGTTCAATGTGTATATGCAGCTCCTGGGGAGATCATGAGAGGGTTCGGGGTGCGATGTCACCAATATGCTGATGATACTCAGCTGTACCTCTCGTTTTCAACTGACCCAGGTCCTGCTGTCTCGTTACTCTCCCAATGTTTGGAGGCCGTGGCGGATTGGATGCGGCAGAGCAGACTGAAGCTCAATCCCGATAAGATGGAGGTGATGGTGGTGGGAAGGGCGGGGGAGGTGCTGGCCCCCCTTATGGGAGGGGGGGTTCGCCAGCCTGTTGCTCTTCAGGTTCGGAGTCTGGGGGTGGTTTTGGATTCGGGCCTCCATCTGGATCAGCAGGTGGAGGCGGTGGCTAAAGCTGCCTTTCGCCAGCTGTATCTAGTTCGGAGGCTTCGACCTTACCTCTCCAGGCCCTATCTGGCCACTCTCGTCCATCCCTTCATTATCTCGAGGCTAGACTACTGCAATGCGCTCTATGTGGGGCTTCCCTTGTTTCTGGTTAGGAGGCTGCAGCTAGTGTAGAAAGTGGTGGCCCATCCCCTAATGGGGACGGGGCAGCATGAGCACATAATACCGGTGCTCTGTGCTCTGTACTGGCTGCCTATAGCGTACCGAGCTAGATTCAAGGTGTTAGTATTGATTTACAAAGCCCTGAATGGTCTGGGCCCCTCATATCTTGGGGTCCGCCTCACCCTCCGCACCTCAGAGGCGCCTTTCTGGAGGTCCCCCGTGTAAGACGGGAGGCCACAATGGAGGGGGCATTCTCGGTGGCCGGGTCGTGGTTATGGAATTCCCTCCCGGAGGAGGCTCGCCTGGCCCCAGGCCTGTTGGCCTTTAGACGTGTCTGTAAGATTTGGCTGTTTGCCCGGGCCTTTGGTGGGGTGGGTGGGTTAATTTTTTGTGGGGGGTGTTTAAAATTTGTTTTAATTATGTTATTGTAGATTTTTTATGTTTTAAAAATTGTTTTATAATATGTTGGAAGCTGCCCCGAGATGCCGTGGGCATGGGGGGCTGGCATATAAATATAATGAAATAAATAAATAAAAATAAATTTTTACGCAGGCAGCGGTGGGTGGGTGGGGAATGGGTGTGTGCCTGTTTCCACTGGTGCACACTCACTTCCACCCGCAGAGCCTCCTCCGGTTTGCTGGATGCCTCAATGGGTGGGTGATGGGTGGAAGTGGGTATGTGCCGGGAGTGCGCACGCACCCCTACCCACCACCCATGCTGTTCGCATGGACAAACACCCATCCCCCCACCCACCGCCTCAGCATTTACATGGATCCCCCGCATCGAACACCCTCCTGCACACCCAGTCTGTGTAAAAACGGCCATAGTCAGTGTGGGTCCTCCTGCATCTATGGAGTCTGCTCCTGCCCAAGCCCAAGGGGCCTGGGCAGAGATTGTGTCTGATTTGGCTCAAGCTTGATGGTACCAGTTGGGTGCCATTGCGCTTGGATCAGATCTCAGGCCTCTCAATTGCAGGTCCCTATTCAAAACTGGATTAGAAATTCAGTTCTTCAGCATATGCAAAACTTTAGCTGAACCAGTCGAACCACATTGAAGTTGGGCATGTGATCACGTGGTTTGCTAAACCAGGAAGAAACCTTTTCTTTTTTTCACCATCTAGCATAATTTGTATTTATTTCCCCTTTCTTTCTATGAAGGTCCATAACTGGAGGTGTGACGGGTGGGATGTTCTGGTCTCTGAATGGTTTAGCCGGACCAGCCCTGGAATTTGTGAGGCCCAGGGACAAAAAACAAAATGTGAGGGCCCCCCATGGCCCACCCTCCTCCCATGGATCCCATCCCCTTTAGCAGTTGGCAGCCTGGTGCTTGCTTATGAATACAAAATGCCACAGAAACTGCCAGTATAAGTGGTCACAGGTCCTACAGGGGCCTAAAAACCATGGTGTTTGGAGCTCTAATGTGACAGAGCCATCCCATTGCTGCCCTGGAGAGTAAGAAGGGCTCTGCAGTGGAGGGCTTTCTGCAGGGCCTCAGAAGTACAAGAAAGCCCATGGTCATGGTCACTATGGTCCCTGCCTAAGGTTGGCCCTGGGCATAATTTCATTCATTCATTCATTCACATTTTTATTTTGACCTTCCCTTTAAGGCTCAGGGCAGGCTACAATTCATAAAACCAAATTCAAAATACCCAGGTTAAAACCAAATATTAAAATACCCAAATGAAACAAGTACAACTCCCAGCCCAGCCACTCCCCAACCCCTACCCTTGCCTGCCAAACACCTGGCCAAACAAAAAGGTCTTACATTGCCTCCAGAAGATGAGCAGGCTTCAGATTAGATGAACCTTCCTCCAAGGGAAAGGGAGTTCGTTAACTGTGGGGCAGCCAGTCACCTAGAACATCTCTCTGTGTGCCCTCAGGTCAGGTGTCTGACTGGTGCACACCTGCTCCAGGACCAAGTGATTGCCCGATGTGGGGTCAGGAAGGAATTCCCCCCCCCCGGTCAGATTGGCAGTTGACTTTGAGGGGATTTTTACCCCCACCCCCAAGGTGGGGCATAGTTCGCTTGGTTGAATCATCTGGATATGTTTTGACAAAACTGCTCCTTGTCATTTCAGGTACTGGTGTGCTCACTCCCCCCAATCTCTGTGTGGCAGATTTTGTCATAGGTGTCTATGGGCATTTTTACACACATCTTAAAGTGCTGGTCTTTCAATCTTCTGGGTTTACACAAGTAAGTTTCGGAAGCATTCTTCACACTCTCTCTCACACACACACTGCCCTGAGGCAGTTCCTGGAGGCATTCTTTACAGAAACACTGACTGCCCTGAGGCAGCCTAAAGTAGACGTGAGGAGCTGCCATGGAAACCAAGTGACTACAGCTGCCTGAAGCAAAACAATTTACCAGGAGAACTACACACAAAAGTTCTTGGAGAAGTTCTATGCAGAAGTTCAAAGAATCAGATGTTTAAGATCTAGGTGAGTGATTTAGACACACAGAAAGTTCAGGATGTAACAGAAAACATGCAGGAGAAATGTGTCTGTAAAAACATCCTATGTTTTTGTTGGTTGAATTATCAGTGGGGGCAATTTTGCTCTAGAGATCCTGCCTCAGTGCAGGATCTTACTCTGGAGTAGAAAGGGCTTCAACAGGTCTACTCCAGAGTAAATGGTTTGTGGATCACGGAAAACCTGACTCTACTGACGTCAGTGGTAAAAATCGCATTGACCTCAACTGAGTGAAGATTGCACGTAAGGCTGCTAAAGGTGTCCTATTGAAAACAATCAAATGACTCCAGAGTAGGTGGTTTGAGGACTGCAGTGTAAGTATGACAAATACGTCAACTGAAGCTGAACCCAGACAAGACTTGAAGTGGCAATAGTTGGTCAGTCCTGTGACCAGGGTGGCATAGGGACTCCTGTCACTGAAGGGGTCAAGCCTCCTTTGGTTACTCAGGTTCATAGCCTAGGGCTGCTCCTGGGTCCATTGTGGCACCTGGAACAGCAGGTCGCTGTAGTGGCCAGGAGTGTTATTCACCAGCTTCATCTGGTGAGAAGGCTGCAACCCTGGCCTGCAACCTGGCCACGTCATCCATGCCTTTAGCCTTTGTAACCTCAAAGCTAGACTACTGCAATGGACTCTACGCTGGGCTGCCCTTGGTGACTGTTCGGAAGCTGCAGTTGTTGCAGAGAACGGCGGCACATCTTCTGTTGGGACGGAGTCACCAGGAGCACATTACACTAATGTTCCAGAGTCTGCCCTGGCTCCCAATAGCTTTCTGGGCCCAATTCAAGGTGTTGGTTTTGACCTACAAAGCCGTAAGCAGCCTGGACCATGCACCTCTGAAAGAGCACCTCCTTCCTCATGTCCCTCTGAGGTCTTACACATCCTCTTGTGCATAACATTTGCCCATCCAGTTTGCACAGCAAGGGTTATGCCGATAGAGGTTCTCAGTAACTCCCTCATGATGGAGGTTCATCTAAGCCTGAGCCTGCTCATCTTCTGGGGGTGATGTAAGACTTTAGCCAGGCTTCTGGTTAGCATTTGACAATGTCCCCCATGATATCCTTGTTGACAAGTTGGTAAAATGTGGGCTAGATGATAATACCATTAGGTGGGTTTACAGCTGGTTAAAGAACTGTACTCAAAAAGTGCTTATCAATGGCTTCTCATCAGTCTGGAGGGAGGTGTTGAGTGGGGTGCTGCAGGGCTCTGTCCTGGGCCCGGTACTGTCCAGCAGCTTTATTATTGGGTGTTTTTACACACACATTTCTCCTGCATGTTTGCTGTTACATCCTGAACTTTCTGTGTGTCTAAATCACTCACCCAGATCTTAAACACTCAGCTCTTTGAACTTCTGCATAGAACTTTTCCCAGAGCGTTTGTGTGTAAAAAGTTCTCCTGGTGAACTGCTTTGCTCCAGGCAGCTGTGGTCACTTGGTGTCCATGGCAGCCTGTCACGTCTACAGCTGTGACTACTTTAGGCTGCGTCAGGGCAGTGTGTGTGTGAAGAATACATCCAGGAACTGCCTCAGGGCTCTGTGTGTGTGTGTGAAAAATGCATCCTGAACTTACTTGTGGACTTGCAAACCCAGAAGATTGAAAAATTTGGAACTTGAAGGTGTGTGTAAAAATGCCCAATGACTTTGATGAGGGAGTAGAGGGAATGCTTATTAAATTTGCAGATGACAGAAAACTGGGAGGGATAGCTAACACCTTAGAAGACAGAAATAAATTTCAAAATGATCTGAATAACTTGGAAAAACTGAGCTGAAACTAATAAAATGAAGTTCAACAGAGATAAATGTAAAGTTTTGCATTTACTTAAGAAAAATCAAACGTACAAATACAGAATGGGGAAAACTTGGCTTGGCAGAAATACGTGTGAAAAGGATCTGGGGATGGTAGTTGGATCACAAACTGAATATGAGTCACTAGTGTGATGCTGCAAAAAAGGCTAATGCAGTTTTAGGCAGAAGCATCATTTCCAGTTCATGAGAAGTAATAATTCCACTTTATTCTGCTCTGGTTAGACCTCATCTGGAGTATTGTGTCCAGTTCTGGGCATGGCACTTTAAGAAGGTCATTGACAAATTGGGACAAGTTCAGAGGGGGGTGACAAAGATGGTCAGGGGTCTGGAAATCAAGTCTTATGAAGAAAGGTTGAAGGAGCTGGGTATATTTGGCCTACAGATGAGAAAACGAAGGGGAGACATGACAGCGATCTTCCACTACCTGAAGGGCTGTTGCAGAGACTTGGTCTCTGTTGCCCCTGAAGGCAAGACTAGAAATAATGGGCTCAAATTACAAGAAAACAGATTTCAGTTAAACATTAGGAAGAACTTCCTAATGGTCAGAGCTGTTCGACCGTGGAACAAATTGCCTAGGGTGGTGGTGGGGTCTCCTTTGCTGGAGGTTTTCAAACAGAGGCTAGACAGCTACCTGTCTGGGATGCTGTAGCTGTGGATTTCCTGCACTGAGTAAGGGGTTGGATTAGATGACCTCTGATGTCCCTTCCCACTCTATGATTCTGTGCAGAGATAGGGCTTGGGGAGGTTTGAGATAAGGATTTAGGGAGGTTTGGTATGAGAGATTTTAATTATCCATGATCTTGTGCGTTGTAACCTGCTTTGAATCCGTGGAATAAGAATGGACATAGTGCCGTACTGCATCAGATCAATGGTCCATCGAGCCCAGCATCCTGTCATTGATAGTGGCCATTCTCAGTCGCGTTGGTATCCAACAGGTCGTAGAATAGAATAATTCATTCCCTGCCGTTTACTCCCAGCCCTCGACAGTCAGACGTTATGTCCCCCAACCTACTTGGCTAATAGCCGTTAATGGACCTATCCTCCAAGAACTTAGTCAATCCTTGTTTAAACCCAGCTGCGCTACTGGCCTTCACCACAGTCTCTGGCAACAAGAGCCACAAGTTAATTGTGTGTTGAGTGGGGGAAAAAAATGAATCTTTCTTTTATTTGTTTTAAAGCTGCTGACAGTTAGTTTCATGGTGTGTCCCCTAAGAACGGGATAATAAATGAAACTAACCAAATACATAAATAAATGCAAAGGTCATTCTCAGTTACAGAAGCCTCTGTGTCTAAATTTTATAACAAAGCTACATTTCTCATCCTATACCCATAAGACACATGGTCACAACACCACATGCTAAGGATGGGGAGACATCCTTCCTGGCCTAACTGAATCTTCCTGCTTTCATCTTTGTACATTAATTCTACCCGCACTGACATCTCTGTGATTTGATGCAGATCAGTTGCCACCAGTTCTTCTGTTCAGGGTAAAGCTAGAACTAGCTCTCTAGGGTTATTGCATGACCACAATAACGGCCTACAGTACATCGGCAAGCAGTTAAGCCCGAGTGGGAGAGATGGAGGCAACCATCGAGAAGCATTTCACCCACCTCTCACCCCAGCACGCTGTGCTCAGTGGAAGATGTTATCTGCAACTCAGCCATAGTCATCTCTGTGCAAAAGGAAGAGATAAGGTGATATGAAAGCATTAAACGTATATTTCAGTAACCAAGACACTGCTTTCATACAGATGGATTGTTGTTGGAAGGGGTTTTACAGATGCACAATAGATATCAAGATCTTTACTGCTATTAATCATCCAGAGGACGGCTATATTCAGTGGAAAGAAGTTAAATTGTAGAAGCTGGTGAGCTCTGAGCCTAGATAAATTCTAGCAAATCTATGCATGATATTATGTTTGGATGTTATCTATCCCAAGATCATTATTGTGACTTTGAGATCCCATTTCAAAATCCAACACAATTTCATGTACATAATCAGTATTTTATATTGCATGACACAGGATAATGCATCAGTAGTCAAGGAGGAATCTGCAATCCTCTGTTGAGGAAACCAGGGACACTCAAATTAAAATTGTTCCAGCCCAGCTGGGAGATTTTCCGAGGAAGTCACAATTTTGGAGTGGCAAAATTCACCGAAATCATTGGGTGGTAATTCACCACAGGCTTATTTGTGACATGTGAACACTTCTGCCACTTGGTAAATCCATGGAAAAGGTTCTCTGGTGGAAACACAATATTGCTTAGATTTTATTTATTTATTTTAATTCAGCGATCACTAGCTTCTAAAATGTAACCTATTTGCGCTGAACGTACCTGTGCAGCGCCATGTATACAAGAAAGATGGGCCTGTTCAAACAGATGACACCACTCCCTCCCACCTCCTCCAAATTGCTTGAGCCTGTGGTGGGCCAGGACTCCCTGTGTTTGAGGCCCTGTGGAGCCATAATTTATGCCAGTGCATCTCACACTCAAGTTGTCAATTCAAATTTATTCATGGACTCCGTGTATTGAGGGGCCCCTGTGGGTCCTCCGCTACATGGGCTCTTGTATAGTCATACAGTTTGCACACACCTGGATCCAGCTGTGTGCCTGTCCTTTAGAGGATTGCCTTGCGTATCAATGATATAATACCCAGGGAAATCTTCCAGAAATCACCAGAGATTTACTACACGGTAGAAGTGTTCACATGTCATGAATAAATAGGTGGTGAGTTATCATGTGGTGCTACTTGTTGGCTTTGTCACTTGTAAATTTGGATGTCCCAAAGTACCCATAGATCTCATGCTAAAAGCTAGTAATTGAATGGGAAGTGGGACTTCAATTTCACATCTTATGTTTGGACAACATTTTTGGATTCAATCCAAACCTTGTAACTCATATTTTTCCCAACTTATACTATGTTGATGAACTTTCAGACATATACCATAAAACATGAACTGTTAGACTCACTCTGTTTTTTTTTTTTAAAAAAAACAACAAAACATACTAGCAATTAATGCTGGATCAACTTCTGATCAGTAGGACTATAAGGGGTCTTAATTTCAGTAGGACCACTTATATAGATCATGGTGCTACTCAAGGGGAAGACAGAGCTGAATCTAGGGACTTTGGGGTCCTGTACAAAATTGAGGTGTGGATCCCCTATTAATGTAGGATGTTTGACAGGAACATTCTGACTCACCCATTAGAAAAAGGAAAATGTTCCTGTAATAATTTTTACTGTTCACTTAAGCATAACATCCCCTCAAGGGACCAGATTTCCCTGCGTTGCAGGCCCCTATGCTATGCATATGTTATTTCTAGTTTATTCATAGCCCTCTCCGTGCATAGTGGCCATCAGGGGGTCTGCATTTTATCTTTACCGTGGGCCCCGCAATTTCTACGGTTGACACTGCCTTCATGAATTGCAGCAGCCCCTTCATTAGCTGGGTTCCCCATGCTGAGGCTCTGAGGGTTCATTTCCCCTCCCCCCCCACACACACATTATCCATTTTGAGCACACTTCTTAGGCATCCCTGCTCCCAATTACTATGGCCATTTTTAGACAGATGCTGGGGGGGAGGGGAGGAGCGGGTCTGTGTGCGTGCACTTCCGGTGGGTGAGGATGGGTGTGCGCTCGGTGTGCACCCCCATCCACCCACCAGTCACCCATGCCCCCTCACAGAGCTACCCGGGTTTTACCTGGTTGCTCTGTGCAGAGAGATGGATGGAGATAAGTGGAGGGTGTGGGTTGTGGGAGCATGCACTCACCCACTACCACTTTTAAACGGGCAGTACCACACATGTCCACTGGGTGTTCTTGTGTAGTATCGTCTCATCTAAAAATGGCCTACATGGCCCACAGAGCTTGTATTAATTTTCAAAGTGGCCCTTGGGAGGGAAAGTGTTCCCCAACACTGGTCTAGACTAGGTTGTGTAGAAAACTGGTTCCTGATTGCTTTCCTAAGCTCCTTCGCCGACTGGTCCTGTGATTTAGGAATGTCACTGTCTCCCCAGATCTATTGGTTAAATGTGTATCATTCAATTTGCCTCAGAAAAATGTTAGAGACTGAAGGATCTGTACTTTCTCCTTTTGATGCCAGTGGATGTTTAGTTGTTCAAATGAAGCAGGATCAGGCCCACTCTAGCTGTTAAATGTTTGTGATAAAGGAGTCTGTGGAGCCGATCAAGTTAACTGTTCATATATTTACATAAAAGCGTGCACCTTAGTGGTTTTTCAGAATTGAGTCTGACTGGTTAGGAGGTAGGTTTCTTCTCATACCACATAAAAACAGCTGCATTCTGACATTTTCCAATCAGAGCAAGCTGTGGAGTACCAACAGGATTCTGTGGGTTTGGAGTGGCAGAATCCCACACACTTTCCTTCCCCATAGCTTCTCAGTAGCCTTCTGCAAGCCATGCTCTGGGAGGTAAAGATAACTGACTAACCCACACCAAAGGAAGGCAGAGACAGCTAGATATGTTATAGCGCCCCCACCCCCGATCTGCTCCAGAAGAAAGAAGAGTTTCCTCTATTCAGCTTGCCCTGCTGTGGTGAGGGCAGGGATACCCCTCTATGCAGAAGAACCCTCTTGTGCACAAACCATAAGAACGCAGGAGCTGCTGTACTGGGTCAAACCATGCAATGGTCCTTTCAGCCCAGTATCCTGTCTCCAACAGAGGCAGCTTTAGTTTGATTCTGAGAAGTGTGCAACAGGCCATAATAGTAAAGTAAGTAAAATATTTTATTGCGTGGCCAAAGGTCTTTTAATTTCATAAAACATAAAAACAAAGAAAATCAAATCAAATAATAAGCCATTAATAAAATCAGAGACAATACTAGTTGTCTAATGGATAAAACAGAACAAGGTTGCATAATACAGTACAATGACGCAGAGTAAATCAAATAAGATGATCACCCACACAACTGAGGTCATAATGCAGCGGTCTATTTCCTGTGATTCACTCCCCGCTCCCAAAAGTCAGAGGCAGGGTCAGTCTTAGACTAGGCAGGGGTGGGCATATGAGGGTGGGGAGAGGTCTGGGATAAAAGAGGCGGAGTGGGGCAGCGGTCTCTGATGAGGCACCACCGCACCCAATTTTTGCAGGACACATTTAAATTAAATCTGATTTATTTCTGAATCAGAACTGATTTGTTTAGGATTGTTGTATTTATTCCAGAGGGTGAAATCGACACAAGGAGCTTCTCTTCATTTTTTTTTTATTTTGCTTTTCAGGAGACAATAATGAGCTTTCTGTGACTTCTTTTGTGGTAAAATTTATTATGAATGATCGCTTTCCTACAGATGACTGTAACACTTCTGAATTAGCCCTGTCACTTGTGTGTATATGGGTGTAAGAGCAGTGGCGTAGCACTGTGGTGGGTTCATGTCCCAATTATGCCTCCCCAAGAGCAAGGGGGCAGGGTCTCCCTAAAAGGTGGCCCCCTCAAGGGAACTCCAAGCTAGCCTTGGCCTGCTCTCACCACCCAGGCTGCCAGCCAGCACTCCGCGCCACCCATTCTGAAAACTTCATTTGCAAGAGATGGAGTGTTGTTAGAACATTTTCAGAGTGGGCTTGGTAGAGTGTTGGCTCTCCCCCTCCCCTCCCCCCACTGAAAATTTCCTAGCGATGCCCAGGCTGCTTGCAAATGGCCACCTTAGAGGATTCCAAGGCTAAAAGAGTCCCTTTGCTCCATGGGTCACTCAGCCCCTGCGTAAGAGAGGCAGTGGGGTGCTTACAGAAGTGACGGCTCCCATCACTGGGTGATTTCAGACATTACGGGCGGGCGGTTCACCACAGTGAACCCCCAGGGGGGGTGAACAGCACAACCGCGCCCCGGGGTGGAAAAATGACCCGAACAGACGTGACGGGACCTGGACCACGGCCGGGAACCGGGCCGAACCATCACGGACCGGGGCAGCACAACAGACGTGCAGCCGAACCCCCGTCGTGGTCAAAACTCCCAGAAGGCACTGGGCAGGGGCGGGACACAGACATGGCCGCCTGAGGGCAAACAAAGCCAAGAGGCACACAAGAGAACGCCCACACAAGGGAAACGGGAAGGGAGGGGGGAAGAGGGAGAACAGGCTGACAGGCGACACACACAGCACACGCACGCACACACA
>QEPC01013938.1:5382650-5405758 GCA_003113815.1 Sphenodon punctatus
AACAGACGTGCCGGGGGGATCCCGGCAGGGAAACTGGGAGGGGGCGGGGCCACGCGGCGCAACGTGCGGCCGCATGGCCACGCACCCTCCACGCACCCCGCCGCCCGCCCTCCGAGTAGACGGGCGGGCGGCGGGGCCATTGCGGCCGCCGCGTCGGGCTGGACGCGCCGTGGCCTGGGATCCCGCCGGGGATCCCGGGCCGTGGCGCGCGGCCAGACGTGACTTTTCGTTGGTCCTGGCCCGGGGTCCATTTGACCACGCTTCCCGGGACCTTCCCCTGGCTAGCCCGGGAAGCGTGGTTCAAACAGACCCCATGTGGGGATTCACCGTGGCGAACATCTGGCGCCCACCAAACAGACGTTCGAGACACGGTGACCACAGGTGGGTATTCACCGTGGTTAACCGTGATCTCGTAACGTCTGAAGACACCCTATTAGTGCCCTATGCAGCCCTCCAACATGCATAAATGACCACCAAGGGTGGTTAGCGTCATGTCTGTTTTCACCCAATGTTCTCTTACCCTGAGCTCAGTTTTTCAGTGATTGGGGGTAGGAATGGTATCCAGGGGCCAAATCCAGGAACTGGAGAAGGGTCACATACAAACTGGCTGTGGGCTGCATTTGGCCCCCAGGCCTGAGGTTCCTTACCTCTGACAACAGCTCAGCATTCATATTCACTAAGTGAGATTTGGGAATTTCCATTCTCTCTGAAAATCGGGATGAACACAAGCGCCTTTGGTTTGAACAGTGCTTAAGAATGGGTTTCATGTTGAACATGTGCTTGAAGTCAATTGTAGGTAAGCAGTGCGTGCTGAAACTGAAGCGTACACTTATGTACTTTTCTGAATAACTGTATCCTATTCATGCATTATCTTGGGACCCCCACATTTGAAAACCTTGGTACATATTTCTCTGAATGTCAGTGTTCAAGTTAACAGTGGGAAAGCAGGCATTTAAATCAATAACCAAAGGATATAACTTTGAACTATTTTTAAAGAAGGCAATATACTGAAGTCAATCTATGATTATGCCTTCTACAAATTTCTAAATTTTGGCCAATATCCACAAATCATTTACTTCAGAGAAATTCCACTGAAGCCATGAGGGCTATTCTGAAGTACATGGTGGATTATGGTGGTCTTTATTTATCTTTGAAGGCTAAGAGATGGACAAACAATGTGACTATAAAATACAAATAAAAGATTATTGCAGTATGTGTAAATAATGATTGTCACAACTCATTAATTATTTTAGTTGATTGTACTGTTTTGCTTAATCAGTGAATTAATTGTAAAGAGGCCGGGCAGCCGTCTGTCACGATGGTTGTAGCTGTTGTCATCCTGTATCCAAGCACGAGGTTGGACTAGATGACCCTCAAGATCCCTTCCAACTTTGGGGTGTTTTTAGACAAGCGCCTCCCCACCCATCACCCACCCATCAGGCATGTTGCAGGGCCGCATTGGCGCCCTATGCAGCGCTGCAACATGCATGATGGATGGGTGATGAGTGGGTAATGGGTGCGGAGGTGCATGTCTAAAACCAGCCTGTGATTCTATGTCCCTTTTTACATGGGACACTCCCATGCATGGACACCCATCATTCATGCGCGAAAGCATCCCATGTAAATGTGGAGGTGTGTGGGTGCGCGCTCCCGTGCCCCACGCATCCCCACTCACCGAGCAACCGGCGAAGATGCAGGTTTCTCCATGTGTGGGGATGCGTGGGGATACAAGGGGGAAGGGTGTGCACCCATGAGCACCTGCCCCCCGCACCGCCTCCACAACGGCGTGCCCAAGACTGGGCGTGCCCAAATGGGCGTGTCCAAATGGGCACCCCAGCTGCTGCCCATTTAAAAAGGGCCTATAATTCCATTGACTAAAGATTAGATCGCTGAGTAACCTCAATTTAGTTTTGTATAACACAGTTCATTAGGGTTTTTGCTTGCTGATAAGTTAGTCTTTCACTTTTTAATTAGATTTTTTGTTTTGGACAATTGTGAGTATTTAAATTTGAATTTTTCATCTTTTAAAAATAACATTTTAAAAATGTTGTTTTTTTTAAAAAAAAAAAAATGTTCTAGTCTCTACTTCAGTCTGTGATCAATACATTAATCAATTAATCTGGCTGATCAATTAATGCTTTCATCCCTAGTAAATAATGCATGAATATGCTGCAATGAAAGCCATATTAGCTAGGCATTGCGAAAACTATACCCTTTCTACAAAATCCTTGGACGATTCCCGACTCTGATTAGGATAATGGCTCTTTTGCTCCTGTTTTCAACCAAGCCAGGGTTTTCCGTCTTCATGTTCAGACTAATTCTTTAATTTTAGGGCTTTCCCTGCCAAAAGAGTTTCAAAATTGAGTTCATTTTCCTGTTATGAACTTTAATGAAAAATGCCTGCTGAGTGGAAGACAAACCATTTGGTGCCCCAGCATCAGGAGAGGAAAAGAACAACATTGAGTAAAACTGAAGGTTTTTATTATCACATCGTAAATGAACAAATGGCATCTGTCAATACAAAGGAGCTCATAGGGGGTATAGAAAGGAAGTTTAGTTATTACACTCAGGGTGTGCTGCTGAAGTGACAAACTGGAGTTTTATTAACACGCCAGTTATAGATGGTTCCCTGGACCCCTTTCTATTTTCCCCCCTCCTTCAATTTAGCCCATATAATAGCCAGTGCCACTGTAAAAATGGACTTCTCTACAATAGCGCTTCCCCATCTGGGGCTACAAAATTACTATCGTCACCACACGGGATCAAAAAGTTGAGGGTAGCTTGCGTGTGAATGTGTGGCCTAAATGATATTTTAGGTTAAATAAGGGAAATAAGAAATCCAGCTGCCTATTTATTTAGAGCACTAATCCCATCATAGTTTTCATATTTAGGCAATAAAACATCTTTCACAGCACTGATAAATGGCCGAAGGTGTTTACGAGCTACAGGAAACGTTTATGCTAAATGCATAAAACCAGAGACGGGATTGTTCACATTAGGCCGGGAATTACTTTTGGAGCATAGAGATGGGAGTGGGAGAGAACTGCAAGGCAGGGAGGGGGCAGCTGTTGGAATGACTTTACTGGAAGTTGTTAAGGTGGATTTCTCATAAAAATGCTAGTGGAACATTCTCAGTTGCTCAGTATTAAGCAGGTGTGGCCACAAAGAAGCTAACACCAAAGAGGCCATCCCTTCTCCTTCTTCCCCCTTCCTGACACCCCAAGGCAAGTCTGGAAAAGCCCAAGGGACAACAACACTCTCTCTCTTGTGTAGGAAGTTCAGCTGAGAATCGCTGCCGCCCCCCCCTCCCCTTCGCGCCCTTCTGGTGAGCTGGTGCTTGCTGTGAGTTCACAGCAGGACAATTTCTGTGGCATAGAAAAAGAAAAACGTTGGTGTTCCCAGCTTGGGGGAAAAAAAAATACCCACACAATTTGACCTACAGTAGATTGAAAAGAGCTTAGTGAGCCAGATCTAATTCATGTTAGCAAGCGTGGAAACACAAGACACGTTTCTGTTTCCTTAAACATGGACAGTCGCCAAATCCCGTCGTATTTTTGCCAGGTTTATTTTACTAGCTAGCACTCGGAGAACTAGCTCCATTTTTCCTCGTGGCAAATGTCAGGATTACCGTTAGCGTTCCCTCACAGGCATAGCAAGCACATACAGCTACAAACAGAGAAAAGGGATTCCTTTATTTAGCAGTCTGGACCAAGAGGTAAAGTTGTTTGCTGCTAATGCACTTCAGAAAAGACAGTGCCCTCCCCCCCTCGCTTTTCCCAAGGGATGTAGTGGAAAAGAGGATATGTCAAATAAGAAATGAACCAAAAACAAAACCCTGGATCTGAACATTTGGAGTTCTGGAAAGGCATAGGGCCATGTACACAGTCAGAATTTTTAATATCTGTTACTTACTTGCTAAAAAAGGGAAGCAATATTAATAATTATAAATGTAGATGTTTTGCATTTCTTAACACCTTTCATTCAAGAATTTCAGATGGCAATTTTGCAGCTTTGGTTACCATATATTCCTTGTTAATCTATATAGTGCCAGCAATGTACCTGGCCCTGAACAATAATTAGAGACATGGAGGGCTTAAAATCTAGGATGGACAAAGGAGGGAAGATGAGAGGGAGGGGAAAATAGCGAGGGACAGAGATAGGCTGATTTAAAATAGGGACGGCTGGGGGGCGGGTCCGCATGCGCTGCATGGACCGCCCACACACATCGGAGGGGGGGGAAAATAAAATGGTCCAGGGATCGGTGTGCAATGGGTGTGCGCCCCTACCCACTTGTGGTTTGGCCTACCCCAGCACGGAGCATCCCGTATTTCCCCCCGATGCTCTGTGCGTGGGCATGAGTGGGCGCTGGACAGGTCACAGGAGTGCACGCCCTCCCACGCTGACATCAGACGGGCGTCTGGATGCATGGGGGATGGGTGGACCTCCATGTTTGTGTCTCATCTAAAACAGTCATACATTCACGAAGTTGAGAAGTTGCAGGTCATATGCTTAGCTTGGCTATTCCTGCAACTTGCTTTAAACTTGTTAAAAGCTGGAAGTTAAAACTTGTTCGGTCTGAAAAGTGAGGCTGTAGCTGGACTTACCTGACGGGCTTGAAGATGCAAAGAATGTTCATCCGCCTTTAACCCTGACACTGGAGGATCTCCGTGATGCCAGTTCTCACCACTGAGGCATGTTGCCAGTGGATTGTGCTTGCTACAACCTGCTAACTTCCTACCGCAGGCTGTGATGTGCAGTCACAAATGGATAAGGAGATTCATCCAATGTGGGCAGAAACTGAACAAGCACTGATTTATTTATTAACATTTCTTACCCCGCCCATCCCGCCAGAGATAGCTCAGGGGTGGCTTACAATGACAGAATAAGAAAAATACACATAAAACTAATACAAAAAACACAAAACACCCCCAAACCCAAACCACCACCTAACCCTTTTCCATGTCCACCTCCCTGCCCCCTAACGTGCTCTTTACCCCCGCAACTCCCCTACCCTAGCCCCCACTGCCAAATGCCCATGTGAATAAGATGATTTTACACTGCCTCCTAAAGGTGTTCAGGCCTGGGCAGAAACAAACTTCCTGGGGGAGGGAGTTCCACAACTGTGGCCCTTTTCACAAGGGTCCCCCCTCAATGCACACGTGTGTGTGTGTGTGTGTGTGTGTGACCCGTGAGAACGCCACCCACAGTGGGTGTGCAGTGCGGGGGCGTGTGTGTTTCCGTGGGAACAGCGTCTGCGTTGGGTGGGTTGGTGGTGTCCATGGGAACAGCATCTGCAATGGATGGGGGTGCGCGTGCGCTCCTGCGCTCCACCCATCTCCACCCACCACCCACACATAGAGCAACGAGCTCCAATGCTGCTTGCTCCACGTGTGAAGATGGGTGGAGGTGGATGGAGATGGGTGTGCGCCCGTGGGAACGGCTTCACACCCACCATGGGCGCACACCCATCCCCCCACCCACCACGGACCATTTGAAAAGGGCCTGTGACACGGTGGCTGAGAATGCCCTCATAGTCATGGACACCAGGTTAAAAACTGGTACCTCCAGACAGGTGTCTTCAGCAGACTTCAGAGGTCACGGTGGGACATGGTAGGCCAGGTGATCTGCCAGATAAGTCGGTCCCAAGCCGTTTAGGGCTTTAAAGGTAAAAACTAGCACCTTGAATTGTGCCTGGAAGTAAATAGTCAACCAGTGCAGATTTCGGAGCACCGGTGTTACGTGCTCCTGACGATCCATCCCCATAAGGAATTGGGCTGCTGCATTCTGCACCAGCTGCAGCGTTTGAACAGTCTTCAAGGGCATCCCCAAGTAGAGTGCATTACAGTGGTTTAGCCTCAAGGTAATAAAGTCATGGATGATGGTTGCCAGATCCGAATCAGAAAGAAAAGGCCGCAGCCTTCTCACCAGGTGGAGTTCGTGAAAATCACTCCTTGTCACCACTGCAAACTGAGATTCCAGGCACAGCAGCAGATCCAGGAGTACTCCAAGGTTGTAAACCTGAGTGACCGGGGAGGCTGCACCTCATCAATGATGGGAGTCCCAATCCCACCCCAAGTCACAAGGTTGACCACCATCATCACCTCAGGCTTGTCAGGATTCAGCCTCAGTCAACTCACCCTCATCCAGTCCCCCACATCAGCCAGGCAATGGGTAAGCACTGAGACTGCCGGACCTATGTCGGATGAAAAAGAGAGGTAGAGCTGGGTGTCATCAACATACTGATGACACCTCACTCCAAACCTCTGAATTATCTTGCCCAGCGGCTTCATTGAACGTTGAACAGGAGGAGGGACAAGATGGAACCCTGCGGGACCCCACAGGGGAGATCATGGGGCGATGATGAGCAATTGCCCATCACCACCAGTTGAGACCTCCCTGACCGGAAGGAGCAAAACCACTCAAGAATGGTCCCACACACCCCTACCAGGTCCTGCAGTTGAGTCAACAACACTTAATGATCAACAGTGTCAAAAGCTACTGATAGATCTAAAAGGATCAACAGAGTGGAATTTCCTCTGTCAATCTCCAAACATAGATCATCAACTAAGATCACAAGCACAGTCTCCATCCCATGTCCAGTATGAAATCCAGACTGAAAGGGTTCCAGGAATCTGATAACATCCAGATGGGTCCAGAGCTGATGTGCCACCATCCACTCAACACCCTTCTCTAAAAAGGAACGGTTAGAGACAGGCCGATAGCAAGTCGATAGCTAACTTAGCAAAACATGCATCTCAAGATAACAGAATTTCATGTGTTGTTTTTCATGGAAACTGGGACCAGAAGTACTAAGTGCCATGAAGCCGCCTTTTTCTATGACTCATTCATTCTAATTATGATCAGGAGAGATATCAGAAATCTCAAAAAAACATTTTCTTGGATTTTTTTTTTCAAAAACACCATTTGCAGATTCATAAAACCAAATTAATCCCTAGAGGGTTGGGTAGTCCAACTCAACTTTGGTTACACACCCACAATATGCCACATTCTCGGCTTCTGTGAATGTATTGTGTCTCCAATTATCTCAATGTTCCCTTTACTCCCCTCGTTTATCCATTGTATTCACCTGTTTTTATGACCTCATTAGAACACAGACTTTTTGTCATGTGTTCCTCTGCCACCTAGAATAGTGGGGATCTACTTCATGAATTAAGCTCATAGATGCTTCTATGATTCAAGTAATAAATAAAATAGCACTGACTTATGCTTGCTTAGGATTTAGCTTTCAAGATTTTAAAGATAGTTCAGGCAACAAAGGGTATTTTCAGACGTTACGAAATCACGCTCAACCACAGTGAACCACGGTCAATCCTGCGGCCGGGCCAAAGCATCCTGAATGGGTGATTTCAGATGTTACGAGATCACAGTCAACCACGCTCGATTCCGCGTGGTGGCTGTGATCGCGTAACGTCTGTTGGGGGAAACGCATGTTTCCCCCCAGATGTTACCATGGCATGAGATTGCATTCAACACGTGAGCGGCCGAAGCAGCGGGACCGGAGGCCTCCGCGTGTCGAATGTAATCCCATGCCGGGGTGAACCCCAGCGTCTCGTCTGGCCAGGCGCCACGGCCCGGGATCACCGGCGGGACCCCGGGCCCTGGCGAATCCGGCCCGACGCGGGGGCGGCATTGGCCCCGCCACCCGCACGTTGCGCCGTGTGGGCCCGCCCCCTCCCAGATTCCCCGCCGGGATCCCCCGGCACGTCTTATATGGTGTGACGGGATCACCCCGGCGGGGAATTAATAGGGTGATTTCGGTACAGGGCCAAAGGGCCCCGTAATGTCTGAAATCACCCAATGTCTGTTTGGTGGCTGCCAGATGTTCACCACAGTCAATGCCCACATGGGGTCAAATTCAACCACGCTTCCAGAGCTCCGGCATGGACCATCTCCGAAAGCGTGGTCAAAGAGATTCCCAGCGGGAAACAATAAAAAGTAACGTCTGGACGGCAATCATCGGCCGGAATCAATCAAAATGATTCCCAGCTGGGGACAACGCACGCAGCGTTGCTGCCAGGCAACCAGCAATAACACAGTCTGCGGAGGGAGATTTAAAGGGCACACAGCAGCAGCCGGGACGAACCTCCCCGGCGCCTTCCGGGTGCTTTGACCACGGTCCGGCCCGGGTTCGGCATAATGTCTGTTGCGCTGTCCCAGGGCGTGGTCTGCCCGTCCGATTCCTTGCTGTGGTCCTGCTCCCGTCACATCTGTTCAGTGCTTTTATTGACCACGGGGGGTGGTTGAACGGTTCACCACCACTGGAAATCCACTGTGGTGACTCTGGACCACGTAATGTCTGAAATCACCCAGTGATCCAGATCTTTAATGCATGAATTGTGTTTTTTTCCACTGGAAATAGTACTTGTATACAATAAAAGTCACTTTAGAAATAAAAAATTCTCAATTCTCAGGGCTGTCACATTTTGTGCAGAATGACCTTGTGTTCACTTTCTCTTTCATGTGCATTGTTAAACATGTAGGATGTCATCAAGAGACATTTGACTTCGGTACCAAAACTGCAAATGTAAAAGCTCAAGACTGCTAGACCAAAGTGTTCTTTCTTCTGATCTCCTTGATCTGGAAAGGGTAACAGCTGTAAACATCTCTTCCTTACAACACGCAGAGGCGAGCATATGCACATGCATGAACAAATGCACCAATAAAACAGAAACAACAAACCTGTTAATACAGAAAAAAAAAAAGTCACACAGATTCCTTTGCCCTTGAAAAGTACAAAAGAATTTGCTGAGTTCCCATGACATCAAAGCAGGAATTTAGCAAGTTATTGCCTCAGCAGTCCCCAACTTAATATATCGCAATTGTATGAACAACTAGTGTAGGCTTTGCTTGCACAAACCAAGAGGGGGAAATGTTACAAGTAGCTGATAAAATCACTGCCTGTTTTTAAGACAGCTAAAGTGTTAATATATATATTTCCACAAATAGTCCCGTCAGAAAACACAGCCGTTAGAATATTAGGCCTCAATCCACAAACTACTTGTTCCAGAGTAGGACTTCAATGCGACCACTCTGGCTCAAGTGATTTGAGAATTGCAGCTTTAGTGTACAGCTAACACAGAAAGAAACGCCACCAGAAGCATGGCAAAATGTTTTACTTATTTTCTTTTTAATTGCACCAAATATTCTAGGGCGGGTGGTATGGTGGTTATTTTATTTAAGATTTAAATTTGGGTGAATGCTTTCAAAAATGTAGCTGTACACCACCCATCTGGGAATATTTTATGCAGTTAAAAGGAAAATAAGTAAAACATTTTGCCGTACTGGTGTTATGTCTTTTTGTGTTTGCTGTACACTAAATCTGCAATTCTCAAATCACTTGAGCCAGAGTAGTCCCATTGAAGTCTACTCTAGAACAAGTAGTTCATGGATTGCGGCCTAATATTCTAATGGCTGTGTTTTCTGATTAGACTATTTGTGGAAATCGCATAGTACTAAGAACATAATCACTTCCCTACTGGATCAGACCAATGGTCCATCTAGCTAAGTATCCTGTCTCTGAGAATCCTCAGTACTAGCTGTATAGGAGAAAACATAAAAACAGGGCACATATGGAGTCATCTATTCTGTCACTGACTCCCAGCTCCTGACCGTCGGAGGTATCATTGTCCCCTGACCAACTTCGATAATAGCAGTTGATGGACCCATTCTGCATGAACTTGTCCATTCCTTTTGAAAGAAAACCCATTATGTTATTGTCCTTCACAACATCCCATGGCAATGAGTTCCACAATTTCACTATGCTTTATGTTTAAAAACGTCTCTTTCTTTTCTTTCTTACTGCTTGTTCATTTCATAGGGTGCCCACTACTATTATCAGAAAGGGTAAATAAAAATCTTATTTACTTCCTCTACACTAGAAGTGGCCATCTGACCCAGGCATCAATTTCAGGATCAAGACCCTCTCACTAGCTCACAACTCTAGAGCCTCTCAACAACTTCTCTCAGGGGTGCAGGAGAGCAAACCCCTTTAGACAGAGCCATCCCCACCACATTGAAAGCATTTTTCTAGCCCCTTTTCTCCCCAGAGCCACTCTCCTTCACAGAGAGATGCTGGTCCCCCTGCCTATACCATAATCTACTGGAGAATAGGCGTGTTAACAGATTGGGTTGCTCTGTGGAGCCTGAGCACAGCCACCACTCGCAGGTACCACGTGATAAATCAGACAGGCACGTATTCCTCCCTGCTGTGCCCCCCCCCCAAGATGTGGTTGCTCCCCAGACCCCTCTAGGTGTTCCGTCTGGGATTGTATGGTCATAGTGAACCCGCACGTGCACAGAGGCTTGCGTACCCTAACAGAGAGGAGACGGCCACGTGGGTGCATATTCGCCTACAGCAGCCAGCATTCACCTGCATGGCGGGCTCCCCATTAGCCAGTATGCAGCCATGGGTGGGGGCTTCAGGGTGGGTAACAGGTGCTGGGTACGGGCAAACATCCGGTGGCCACCCATCTGGAGGGGGCTAATCTGGGTTACTATTTTGTCTATTTCCACCTTCGCTTGTGATCTACCAATCGGTCCCGCAGTCTTGGAGCTTGCTCGATGTCTGGCTGCTGTTGGGGACTGGATGAGGGTGAGCCGATTGAAGCCAAATCCAGACAAGACTGAAGTGATGATGGTTAACTGGACTTGTGATCTGAAGGGGATTGGGACACCTGATATTGATGGAATCTGTTCGTCTCTGGCCAGTCAGGTTTGCAGCCTTGGATCCCTTCCTGTGCCTGGAATGCCAGGTGACGGCAGTGGCCAAAAGTGCCTTTCACCCCCTCCACCTGGTGAGAAAGCTACAGCCTTTTCTTTTGGTCACTGTTATCCACGCTTTCATTGCCTTGAGGCGAGATCGCTAGGTGGGGCTGCCCTTGATGACTGCTCAGGAGCTGCAGCTGGTGCAGAATGTGGCGACTTAGCTCCCGAGTCGAGTCACCAGGAGCACATTACACTGGTGCTTTGAAGTCTACACTGGTTCCCTATCACTTTCTGGACACAATTCAAGCTGCTGGTTTTGACCTTTAAAGCCTTAGATGGTCTGGGTCCCATATGTCTGAAAGGCTGCCTGTCCTACCATGTCCCTTTTGCGCTGGCCCCTACGGCTGGCTGGGGGTGGCCTTTTGCAGGTTCCATCTGTTACCCTTTTCCGTGGGCCGGGGATCTGCAGGGGGGCGTTCTTGGTGGCTTCCCTGGTTTTGTGGAACTCCTTTCCCCAGGAGGTTCATTTGAGTCAGAGCCTGAGCATCTTCCAGAGGTGGTGATGTATTTTATTTGAAAAAGCATTTGGCGGGTGGGGGTAGGGGTTAGTTGAGTCTTTCGGTAGGGTTGTGGGGTTGGGTGGGAGTTTTGAGGGGAGGGTGGGAGTTTTAGTTCTCTGGATTTTATTGTTAATGTTCTATGAAATGTGAGCTGCCCTGAGTCTCTACGGGAAGGGTGGCATATAAATTTGAATACATAAATAAATACATAAATATTTGCAGCCTTGGTAAGACATCAATTTGCAAGCTCAGGCCGATTTGGCATCTGCATGTGTCTTGAGAGGCCAGCAATATACGATATGCTAATGCAGTAAGATATTTGCCTTTACAAAAATAGGGGATATTTGGAAGTTCTAAAACTTTTAAGGATGCAAAAATGTGCTCATACGTACTTTTTAAACCCGATAACATAGGATCCTTAAATCATGTGTACAGTTCAGGTTGAGTTAAAGCCACATTGAGAATTAAAGTCTTTATGAACAGTATCTGTACAGATTAATATACTCATATGCATATATGTCTGCACCTGCTCATGCAAAATTATCACAGAGCTTCACCTGGTACCAAATCTGTTTCCAGAGGACATCTTACTTCTCTCATTTAGGAAAATAATTGAATAGATGTCAGTAGAGCATGGATGCAAAAGAACATCCCCCCCTCCTCCATATATTTTATTATTATTATTATTATTATTATTATTGCCAAGCAATGTGCCTTGCCCTGAACAATCATGAATTAGAGATGGGACCCTGCCTTCAGGTGCTTACAGTTTAGAATTCTTTGGGTCATGTGGAGCAGGAGGCTAGCAAGGCAGACAGGCAAACCAAGTCCCATCCTATGTTGGACACAGAAGTGAGATCATACGTTATCAGCACATACGCTCTGTCTAAACATGAGTGCTATTTCCCTATCGCCATTTCCCAGCACTGTACAGTGAACACGAATGGACACAGGGCTATCCATAGAATTTAAGAAGCCCAGGGAGAAGTTAAAATTAGGGGGGCCTCCCCTTTGGGGCTACCCTTCACAGGGTCCTAAAGGTGGTCATGTTTGGGCCCCCACTAGAAGGGAGAACCCACCCCCATTAGAGTCCAATTGCACCAACCCAGTTGCAGATTTGGACAATGCAGTCAGGCTCAGCTTGAGCCAGATTTCTGTTCTGAACAGGGCTCTGGCATCAGAATCTAAGAAGTGCCATATTGGGTCAGACCAATGGTCCATCCAACCCAGGATCCTATCTCTGACAGTGGCCAACCTTTTTTGTGTTGGAGAAATACACAGTACGTCAGAATGGAGCAATCAATTTCTGTATTCACTCTCAACTGTCAGAGGTTTCACTCCCTGGCCAGCTTGGCTAGTAAGTATCATTTACAGATTGATCCTCTAAGAACTCAGCCAATTCTTTTTTGAAATGGGCCTTCACAATGCCCTTTGGCAACAAATCCCACAAGTTAATTGTACACTGTGTGTGTGTGTGTGTGGGGGGGGGGGGGGGGAAGGGTATACTTCCTTTTATTTATCTTAAATCTGCTGTCAGTTAATTTCATAGGGTGGTTTCCTAGTTCTAGCATTTTGTGAAAGGGACAATACCAGCTCCCTCTGCATTTGTTCTGCCCCATTCTTGATTTTGTAAACTTCTATAATAGTCCCCCATAGAAATTTCTTCTCCAAATAGAAGAGCCCTAACCTGTGGACCCTCTTCTCCTGTAATGGCCAGGTCATGGGCAGCAATTCAGGACAGGGACCTCACTGAGTTCTGTCAGGACTAGGGCTGCAGCCAAGTTTCCCAGAGCAGGGGTGGGGGTGGTGGAAAGGAGAGTGAGAGACAGGCAAACAGGAGGTACCACAGGAAAGAGAGAACAGCTACAGCTGAAGGTATTAAAGAGCAGGAGAATGGATAAAGCTGAAGTCAGCAATGACTGAGGTGTAGAAAGAGAGATGAGTCAAGCAACACAAAGCTCTATGAGCTGGACAATAATCTATTGCACTGGCAAACGGAAGAGGAAAACCTGGAAGTTAAATATCTTCACCCAGCCAATCCTTGCAAAGGTCATATCAAGCCAATCAGGAACTCTGTGAGCCAGGTTGCTGTCAGACACAGGAGATTTGTATACTCAGGTGGAAGCTACATGGTACCTGTTCCCAAATAGCTCTCTGGGCAAGGCACCTGCCTTAGAGCTAGAAGGTCCTGGTTTGAGTCTCATGCCTCCTAAAGAAGCGGTTTTATGCATTTGTTCATCTTCGTTGCCCTTCTTTGCACTTTTGTCATTTCTACTATCTATGCCCTTCTTTGAGATGGGGAGACTATAACTGCACATGATATCCAAGGTGTGGAAGGGTCCCATGGATTTATATAGCAGCATTATGATATTCTTGGGTTGATTTTCCTTCACTTTCTTTATACCATTGACAAACTCAGAGAAGGTAAGGGAGTTACTCAGCAAGCATCCATAGTGAGCTGGTGACAATTCTGACAATACATATCCTACATCTTGGTTTCAAGGCCCCTTAAAGTATACTCTCCTATCACCACAAAGTACACTACACAAATACCCAGTCTGTCTTCTTACTCAGAGAGAGAGGGTGGTTGCCGTGTTGGTCTCAAATGGAAGAGAAGGAGACATAGTTTCAGATACTCTCTTTCATTGGATCAGCTTGTGTTGGGAAGAATGTGTGCAAGCTTTCAAACCACACAGGGCTCTTCATTAGGCTACAGACAAGCCAGAAGTTTCCAGTCAGCATTGCCACCAGCTCACTACGCTCTGCTCAGAACTTGCCTGATGAAGGGTTTGGCAGGATCAACTCCCACATGAACCCCTGCATTTGGGAACAAACTTAACCCTTTCTCTCTGGCACTTGCAAGTTCTCCTTGTGAGTTCAAATGCAATCATTGTAGTGGATATAAGAAGGGCTGTTGTTAAAAATATATTGGGAGAAATGTGCCTATTTCGTTTCTAAATTAAATGCCTTTCTGTTGTACCAATGGTTTTAACTCCCTTTGGGTGTAACTGCTCCCATTGCTGCAAGATTTATGGAAGTTTATTTGAGTGGGAATTGAATGACTCAGCAAATTAGTCACTGACCTTTCACCTGTGGCCAGGGTGCTAAACCTTCTTGCCTTTTGAAGATATTCAGATTCAGCTATAAAAGGACCCTCTGATCAAAATGAGCTTGGTGAGCTGACCTCAGAGCTTCGTAAAGAAAAGGGTCTCAAAATTATCAGACAGCACTAATATACTCTATACCTCTCTCTTCTGGAACACTGTTAATGACTGGCTGGCCACAGAAAAAGACAAGACACCAAAGAACTTTACAGAACGTAGTGGCAAAAAATAATAATAAAAAATTATGAGCCTTTTGCTTAGTAAAAATTATTTCATTTCAGAGTGTTCCAGCCTCACCTGATCTACTTGTCAGTTACAAATAAAACACCTAAGTGTACATATCCAACTGTGATTTCATAAGAGTGCTTCAGTTTAGAGAAGAGTACAGTAAAAGGGGGAGGAAAGAGTTTTACAAAATCATTGGTGAAGCAGAGCAACTAGATCGGAAGCTGTTATTTATCCTTTCTGAAATACTTTTTCTAGAACCAGAGGAAGCCTGAGGAAATTAAACAGGCAGTAGAGTTAAAAACAAACAAAAAGAAGTATGTTTTCCACGCAACACACAATTAACTTGTGGAACTCATTTCCAGGGGATGTCATAAAAGCTAATACAGCAAAATGGGTTAAAAAAAAGTTTGGACAAGTTAATAGAGGATTGGTCCATAAATAGCTAGTAGTCAAGTTGGCTACGTTGGATTATGCAGTCTGTACAGTATGGAAGCATGTCTTCTGAGTTCTTAGTAAAGTTCTGTTTCGAAGAAACTTCTGCTGTGTGTTATTGAACAGATAGCTAACTCTAGAACAGGCTAAGGGATGAGAACTCTAGCAGCTTTGAACGGAGAGTGAATGGCGAGGAATGAATCACTTCATCTGTGATGGCTTTGTGCGCTTCTCCAAAGCAACTGGAGATGGGCACAGATGGAGACAGACAGGATGCCTAGCTAGATGTTCTGAATGATGTTCTTAAGAAATATATACCTATACCTGCAGCAAGACAATAAACACAAAGCAGTTCATATGTTTTTTTTAATTAGACAGTTGGAATCATAAAAGATATTATCGTAACCACTCTGGAGGCAATCCAACAGCCCACATATGCCAACCCCCACGCACAGTGCACAGCCAGAACGTGTGTGTGGCATGTCTGCATACCTGAGTACACATGTTCTGGCCTGGGCACTGCACCTGCGGGCAGCATGCGTGGACCGTTGGATTGCCCCCTCTGGGTGTTAATAAACATGATGCTCCCTGGTACGACCACTATGGTCTGCTTGGGCCAGAGCCTTACCTGTGTGTCTGTTAGCGGGCTGCCAGATGTGGGCCCGCAACAACCCCTGACCCAGTAGGTGGCTGCCCAGGAATCGTGGACCTGGAAGGAACCGTGCCGACAGTCCAGTCCCAAGGGCCACCCAGGCAAGTCAGGCTATACTGGGCTAGCGCATGTGTTCGCCCCGCCATCTTGGCTTTAGTGCATGTGTTCACACCGTCATCATAGCCAGATGCCATGGCTGCCCATCATGGTGGGGCACCAGATGCGGCACTGGGGCTGGGCCACCCGGCCTCTCGTTTCTTCTCTCGCCTCCTCCCCATCCCAGTGATTGGCGGGAACATTTATTCAGTTCCCCAACCTGACTTGACCGGGGGTACCCCCCCCCCCTCCAGGAGGTGTAGCCAGCACACCAGCTGCATATTTATTAACACCCTCTGTCTCTTGTCTCTTTCGTATTTGGAGCTAACATGGTAGTCACATTATTGTAATGTACACCTTTCTGGAGGAAGGATAGATGAGCTATATCTTTTAGAACCATAGTTATGTCTTGTGATGTCAAGCATTCAGCCTGCATGGTGATGGTGAGCAAGGTCTAACTATCTATGCATATAGACATATAAAGATAATCAATGCGGGGTATCTCACTCATGTGAAACTTAAGTAATGCAAGGTAAGAAGTCATAGTATTTATGGAAATGCAAATAAAAGAGATAAGGAATTGCATTTTAGGGTGTCTCCCAGCCAGGAACCTCAGAGCACTTCACACGCTAATTAATTAAGTCTCACAAGGTGCCTTTGAGGCAGGCTTTGGTTTAGGCTATTTTCTTCCCTTCTACAATTTTACAATGGCATTAACAACAGGCACGAAAGTGGAGTATTTGTTAGTTCTCCATAAACATCTACTCCCACCCCAGCCATTCCCACCCACACCCATGTATCTTAGGCCCTTTTCACATGGACCACAGTGGGTGTGGGCTCACGGTGGGTGGAGGAGGGTGTGTGGCCGTTCCCACGGGTGCACACCTGTCTCTATCCACCTCCACCCATCTCCACACACGGAGCAACTGGCATTGGAGCCCGTTGCTCTGTGCCATACCTCTCCTTTAAAAGGGGCCGGTTATGAAAAATACATATTGCAGGGCTGCATTGGTTCCAGTGCATCTCCCTATTGCCCCCATGTTCTTTGACTCCAAGCTGCGTTTCTTTGCATTTCGTTTTTTGGGACGGTAGGGCTAACATTATAAAGGAAGAATGAGACAGGCGGGCAAAGGCTGAATTGACTGAAAAGGCCTGATCAAGAAAGCTGTGACACATACCCTCCATTGACTTTTTTGTAGCATTATTGCCTAAGTTGCTCTAGTTTTAAAATTCCAATCGCATTCTCTTTTTGTCTGTCTTCAACTAGCAAAAGAAATAATAATCTATCACAAATGGGGGATAGTTATTGTAAGGTGGGCTGATAGTGTGAGATTGAGTTAGACATTTTAGTCATATGACCTTCATCTTTGCAAAGATCTATTGTTAAGTTCCATTTATTTTTGTCAATATTGACATCTGACCATGGACACAAAATGATCTTTTTTTCTTGCCTATACTCTCCTGTCCAACTTTGCATTAAGAAAGCAATTGAAAAGCCTAATGCATGGAAAGTGAATCTTTTGTATTCACTATAATGCCCAATTTTTCCTTTGGACTTACCAAAGCTGTCGCAAACAAGAGCTAGATTTCCCCTTTCAGATGAGAATAATGGAAACTTTAAATGAAATCAGAAGGTTACTTGACCTGCTGGAAACTGTGAGGTAGAACTGATGTGAAATTATAGCATATAACCATGAGAGGCTGGTATAGAAAAATAGAATGCCTGATGCAAATTCATATATTCGGTGTAATCTTTTTTTAAAAAGGTCAAGAACTTTGATGGAAAGAGATACAATTCCGGATTAGAATTTTACATGATTATCAGTCCAGGATTTTAAAAATTATCTTGTGTCTATTTATTTGTAATGGAAGTCTGATCACAGCCAAAACACCTCTAGAAAAAAAAAATTTCTTTGGGTCTATGTTAACTCAACTCAAAAGATGTGATTGTGACTTCTGTGCAAACCTTGTAAATCCGCTGACATAAATAGGTCGAGATATTAGCTTGCTTGTTTTCTCTACAAAGAGCAAATTTTGCCCTTCTTAACCTGAGTAACACCTGGATTTTATAAATGCATGCATATAACAGAAGATGTTTGTAGCTGTGCTATTAATCTGATGTAGAACAGGCATAAGAAATTCATGAGTCCACACAGTGTGTGTAAATCAGTGGAATAACACCAGTAGAAAGTAAAGGGGGAGAAGATGTGTGCATGAGATGTGAGGAGAGATCCATCCCATGCCAGAGCTGGCTATGAGCGTGCTTGGATCTGGCACCTAATTCCTATGGGCTGGAGAGTCAGAGAGCAAAGAATGGCATTTTCACACTGAGAAAGTTTATTAGTCTGCACTAGTGCAGTGGTACCTGTTAGATGGACAATCTAGTCTGGACTAATTTCTAGTCTGTACTAGCTGTGTGAACAGAACATTGCAGTTAGTACGGTTCTTAGAGTCTCTGTGGCTGTATTTCAATCCCGCGCTGCTTTTCGGCTATCCCATCACAATGTTTTCTGTGACTGAAACGTCACTTCATGTGATCCTACAAACCATAGAGGTATAAAATGCCTAGAGTCTTCCTAGGGAAAAGACTGCCCAGAGTCTTTCCCTTGTTCCCTTTAATCCAAGCCCCACCTGACTTAGAATTTCTGCTCCCCACCTCTTGTTATAATCACAGTCCTCCTACAATGCAAACCGCCATGCCCTGGCTAGGGTTGCCACTTCTGCAATTTTTTAAGGAACACCTATGAAAAAGACATGTTTTCGGTGACTGAAACACCACTTCATGTGATCCTACAAACCATAGAGGCATAAAATGCCTAGAGAATCTGTCAGGTCTTGCCATTGGACTCTGTGGCAATAAGTACTGGACAGTCAACTTGTCCAGACTAATAAGCACTCGTAATTCAGATGGACATTAGTCCGGACTACTTTAAGAAAGGTTCTTATAAAACCCAGCGATTGAGGTTTTATAACAACTGTACTTATTTTTTAGTCCAGACTAATAAGAACCGTTGACAGCGTTCAGATGGACAAACTAGTCCAGGCTACATTCAGTTAGTCCGGACTAACTGTCTGTGTGAAAATGTCCAAAGTCAGAGAGCTGGAAGGCCGGAAAGCCAGAGAGCCAAGAAGTTGGAAAGCAGAGAAGCTGGAAGGCTGAAGGTCTGGAAGCCAGACAGCAGAGATACCGGGAGTTTCTGTCCATGGGCCTAGCTAGGCTGAGACTGCCTGTTTCCTGTGTGCCCCTTATATATAGTCTGGGCAGCCAACAGGGAGACAGGCAGGGCTCAGTCCATCAGGGAGGCAGTGGGGATGGAGGAAGACCAGGTCATAGCTCCAGCACACCTAGTAGTCCAAGTGGCAGAGTTGATGAATAAGGAGCTTATCTCCAAACATTGAGGAGACCTGGTTTCAAGTCCTGTTCCTACCAGGATCTGACACCAAAGCATCACAAATACGAACAGGGGATTGCTAACACAGGATTCACAGAGGGACAAATTCAGGAGGAAACTGCACCCATGCCACACACTCTGGAAGGTTCCATTTTATACCCATGGAGTAAACAACCTAAAAAAGAAGTTTGCTTTAGTTGTGATATTCTGATAGTCTCATCTCTCTGCAAAGCCCCCTTCGCCGCCGTAATGGCGGCGACGGGGTAATTGTCCGGCCCCCGTCCATGGGAGGCGGAGAAGACCGGACGTGAATGGAGCGGCCGAGCACTGCGGCGTGCTTCCGGCTGCTGGGAATCTGCCCGGCAACAGCGGGTGCGCGTGCGCAGAGACGCCGCGCTTTGGAAATTTTCCACTGGGCTCCGCCCTCTTGACGCGGGGCGGAGTCGCGCTGGCCGCATGTGAGCGGCAGTTCATCCAGGAGCGCGAAGCAGCCCACCCACCTCACCTCTAGCACTGTGGTATTTACCGGTTGCCCTTACGGAGCCGAAGGGGAATTTTAGCGACTAGCCTGAATTTAAGGGTTGCCCGTTTCGCCCCTTCAACAGTGCAGAATAGGTTAAATAGGTTGATTGGATTATTATTTGGCTATAATTGTTAATTTTAATAAGTTTTAATTTGGAAAGTGATTTGGCTAAGTGGACATGAAGAACGTTGGTACAGGTCATGTACAATTCGTGCAATTCGATGGACAGATTTTAATTTATCAATAAATGTCACACTCAGCGGGGGTCCAGTATGCTATAGTAGGTCAAATAGGTTAGGAATTGAAATGAGTCATCTCCTTAAGAGATGGGGAGGTGACACCCAGTGCCAGGCGCAGGCAGTACGCACTGGGGTTATTTACCTGGGAGGGGTACTGCAGTTTCGTCAGTAAGTACCTGCACGGTCTGCTGACTTAGCGGGTACCCACCTCCTTACTCAAGCCCACAGTTGGGACGCTCCCCCTTTCGGCCAGAGCCAGGGTGCTGTCGAAGGGGAGCNTGATGTGAAATTATAGCATATAACCATGAGAGGCTGGTATAGAAAAATAGAATGCCTGATGCAAATTCATATATTCGGTGTAATCTTTTTTTAAAAAGGTCAAGAACTTTGATGGAAAGAGATACAATTCCGGATTAGAATTTTACATGATTATCAGTCCAGGATTTTAAAAATTATCTTGTGTCTATTTATTTGTAATGGAAGTCTGATCACAGCCAAAACACCTCTAGAAAAAAAAAATTTCTTTGGGTCTATGTTAACTCAACTCAAAAGATGTGATTGTGACTTCTGTGCAAACCTTGTAAATCCGCTGACATAAATAGGTCGAGATATTAGCTTGCTTGTTTTCTCTACAAAGAGCAAATTTTGCCCTTCTTAACCTGAGTAACACCTGGATTTTATAAATGCATGCATATAACAGAAGATGTTTGTAGCTGTGCTATTAATCTGATGTAGAACAGGCATAAGAAATTCATGAGTCCACACAGTGTGTGTAAATCAGTGGCATAACACCAGTAGAAAGTAAAGGGGGAGAAGATGTGTGCATGAGATGTGAGGAGAGATCCATCCCATGCCAGAGCTGGCTATGAGCGTGCTTGGATCTGGCACCTAATTCCTATGGGCTGGAGAGTCAGAGAGCAAAGAATGGCATTTTCACACTGAGAAAGTTTATTAGTCTGCACTAGTGCAGTGGTACCTGTTAGATGGACAATCTAGTCTGGACTAATTTCTAGTCTGTACTAGCTGTGTGAACAGAACATTGCAGTTAGTACGGTTCTTAGAGTCTCTGTGGCTGTATTTCAATCCCGCGCTGCTTTTCGGCTATCCCATCACAATGTTTTCTGTGACTGAAACGTCACTTCATGTGATCCTACAAACCATAGAGGTATAAAATGCCTAGAGTCTTCCTAGGGAAAAGACTGCCCAGAGTCTTTCCCTTGTTCCCTTTAATCCAAGCCCCACCTGACTTAGAATTTCTGCTCCCCACCTCTTGTTATAATCACAGTCCTCCTACAATGCAAACCGCCATGCCCTGGCTAGGGTTGCCACTTCTGCAATTTTTTAAGGAACACCTATGAAAAAGACATGTTTTCGGTGACTGAAACACCACTTCATGTGATCCTACAAACCATAGAGGCATAAAATGCCTAGAGAATCTGTCAGGTCTTGCCATTGGACTCTGTGGCAATAAGTACTGGACAGTCAACTTGTCCAGACTAATAAGCACTCGTAATTCAGATGGACATTAGTCCGGACTACTTTAAGAAAGGTTCTTATAAAACCCAGCGATTGAGGTTTTATAACAACTGTACTTATTTTTTAGTCCAGACTAATAAGAACCGTTGACAGCGTTCAGATGGACAAACTAGTCCAGGCTACATTCAGTTAGTCCGGACTAACTGTCTGTGTGAAAATGACCAAAGTCAGAGAGCTGGAAGGCCGGAAAGCCAGAGAGCCAAGAAGTTGGAAAGCAGAGAAGATGGAAGGCTGAAGGTCTGGAAGCCAGACAGCAGAGATACCGGGAGTTTCTGTCCATGGGCCTAGCTAGGCTGAGACTGCCTGTTTCCTGTGTGCCCCTTATATATAGTCTGGGCAGCCAACAGGGAGACAGGCAGGGCTCAGTCCATCAGGGAGGCAGTGGGGATGGAGGAAGACCAGGTCATAGCTCCAGCACACCTAGTAGTCCAAGTGGCAGAGTTGATGAATAAGGAGCTTATCTCCAAACATTGAGGAGACCTGGTTTCAAGTCCTGTTCCTACCAGGATCTGACACCAAAGCATCACAAATACGAACAGGGGATTGCTAACACAGGATTCACAGAGGGACAAATTCAGGAGGAAACTGCACCCATGCCACACACTCTGGAAGGTTCCATTTTATACCCATGGAGTAAACAACCTAAAAAAGAAGTTTGCTTTAGTTGTGATATTCTGATAGTCTCATCTCTCTGCAAAGCCCCCTTCGCCGCCGTAATGGCGGCGACGGGGTAATTGTCCGGCCCCCGTCCATGGGAGGCGGAGAAGACCGGACGTGAATGGAGCGGCCGAGCACTGCGGCGTGCTTCCGGCTGCTGGGAATCTGCCCGGCAACAGCGGGTGCGCGTGCGCAGAGACGCCGCGCTTTGGAAATTTTCCACTGGGCTCCGCCCTCTTGACGCGGGGCGGAGTCGCGCTGGCCGCATGTGAGCGGCAGTTCATCCAGGAGCGCGAAGCAGCCCACCCACCTCACCTCTAGCACTGTGGTATTTACCGGTTGCCCTTACGGAGCCGAAGGGGAATTTTAGCGACTAGCCTGAATTTAAGGGTTGCCCGTTTCGCCCCTTCAACAGTGCAGAATAGGTTAAATAGGTTGATTGGATTATTATTTGGCTATAATTGTTAATTTTAATAAGTTTTAATTTGGAAAGTGATTTGGCTAAGTGGACGTGAAGAACGTTGGTACAGGTCATGTACAATTCGTGCAATTCGATGGACAGATTTTAATTTATCAATAAATGTCACACTCAGCGGGGGTCCAGTATGCTATAGTAGGTCAAATAGGTTAGGAATTGAAATGAGTCATCTCCTTAAGAGATGGGGAGGTGACACCCAGTGCCAGGCGCAGGCAGTACGCACTGGGGTTATTTACCTGGGAGGGGTACTGCAGTTTCGTCAGTAAGTACCTGCACGGTCTGCTGACTTAGCGGGTACCCACCTCCTTACTCAAGCCCACAGTTGGGACGCTCCCCCTTTCGGCCAGAGCCAGGGTGCTGTCGAAGGGGAGCCTTGTTTGTGATGGAGCTGGCACGGGAAGGCACATCCCGGCCAGTTTCGGGTTAATAAGAGTTAATTAGCTAGCATACTGGACCCATATTGCGTGGGCAATCACCCACCGTCTT
>QEPC01013938.1:5413267-5500423 GCA_003113815.1 Sphenodon punctatus
TGAAAAAGAGAGGTACAGCTGAGTATCATCAGCATACTGGTGACATCGCACCCCGAACCCCCTCACGACCTCCCCCAAGGGCTGCATTTTCAGTGAATGCAAGGAGCTGAAAGTGGTGGGAAAGGAAGAGGTCGTGAATGAAGGGGGCTTTGGCAACAGCAGAGCGGCAGTTCCAGAGGGAGCAGGAGAAGGGGAGTCGATCAGGGGGAAGGCAGGGAATGTGGATGAAGTTGGGGGATGTGGAGCGATGGGGCTTACAGGGCTTGTGAGAGGGTGGGTGGAGGTTAGGAGGGAGCTTGCAAGGAATGGGTAAGGGGGTGGGGGAGGAAGGGGAGTAGGCAAGGGGGAAAATAAAGGGCGGGGAGGTTGGAGAAAGAGTGTTGGAGGAGGGAGAAGGAGAAGCAGGGGAAACAGCAGCAGTGATAGAAGGAGTGGAGAGATGGAGGGTGAGGAAGTGAGGGAGATACGGGGAGACATTCCAGTGCTGGTATTCACGGCAGCAGCGGGGATAAACAGGCCTGCAGGAGTGGGTAGCAGCTATCAGTGCTGGGGCGTGGCTGGGAGGGACTGCATCCAGGCGCTGGGGCTAGTTACCTGCAGGAAGCGATGAGCAGGTCACACGGGGCGCTGGGGGCGGGGCTCGCAATGGGGCTTCCTGGGGTCTCTTGCAGGGGCGGGCAGCAGCTGTCAGTGCTGGGGTGCGGCTGGGAGGGACTGCATTTATTGGATGAATTTATGTTAATGAGAGCATGCAAGCAAAGCTTTCACGTGTATACTCTCACCAAGAGTAGTTGGCCCAATAAAAGATATCCTCTGAACTACTTTGTCCCCATTTCTTGACTGGGGAAAGAATTCTAAGTTGTGCATATGGGAGCAGTGTTACCAAACCTATGTGTTCAAAAATCATCAGTCGGATCCCGCAAATTATGAACATTTGTAAAAATCACAATTTTTAAGACTAAGAAAACATTTTATTTTTGCTTTATTTGCCTTCTGGTTTTGACCTTGTAATGTATTCTGGGGGCCATAACGATAAGTCCACCAGATCAAGGGCCTGTCTATCATTAATGATTGTACAGTGCCACGTATACTGCTGGCTCTATATAAATATTTATTCATTAAATGTCAACATATTAATTATTAATTATTAATATCAACAATTAATTATTAATGATGTAACCCTTGCTCCTAGAGGCCTCAGCTCATCCCAAGGTCCCATGGCATGAGATGGTGTACACTGGTTGAAAGGAAGAGACAGAACCTGCCAAAATACACAATGTGCACAATACAGGCACAGAGTGGGAGTGGAATCAGAAACACAGAGAAGGATTTGCCAAAAATCACACACAGGCCCTTTTCAAACAGGCCGCAGTGGGTGGAGGGATGGATGTGTGCCGGCGGTGGGGAGAGGTGGGGGTGTGCCTGTTTCCTACAGGCGCACACCCACCTCCATGCATGGAGCAACGGACATTGGAGCCTGTTGCTCCATGCATGGGTGATGAGCAAAGGTGGAGATGGGTGGAGCGCGGGAGCACGCACGCACACCCACCCACTGCGGCTGCCGTTCCTATGGGCACCCCCCCCCCCCCCCGTACATGTGTGTGGTGGCCGGGTGCCTGTGTGAAAAGGCCCACAGCTACGACTGCATTCCCATCTGTGGCGGTGGTGGTGGCAAATGGAGGGCTGAGGGAAGACGCAGCAGCAGGGAGGAGCCAGCTGACAGGAAAAGAGCCGGTGCGAATGGGGATCTGCCATGGCTCCTTGCGAGCGTGTCAGGGCGCAAATTCCATGTGCGGGAGAAGCTGTGGCAGATCCCCGTTCGCACTGACTCTTTTCCTATCAGTCGGCTCCTCCCTGCTGCCTCGTCTTCCCTCGCTGCTCCCTCTGCCGCCACCGCCGCCGCAGATGGGAACGCAGCCTAAGAGAGAGGGACAGGACCTAGATCCTCCCAACCAGTGCCCTAACCACTAGACAACACAGCCTCTACCTACCTCCCCGCCCCCAAAATAATATTGTGAATGAGTGAGAGATTATCTTTAAGGAAAGCAAGATTCTCTTTGTCAAATAAAAACATGGATTTAAAGGAAAACACCAACTACCACAAGACTCAGTGGAAAGCCCATTGCTGGTGATATGTAAATAATAAATAATAATAATAATGCTAAAATCACAAGACCTGGTAAGACTACAGGTTCAAAAGGTCTACCCAGCTATTTAACTGAAGTCAATGGAAATATGCAGGCAAGATTTAGCCTCAATGTTTCTCAAGGGACAGTCTTCTATTCAACTTTGTGGATTCCCCAACACTAGATCACTGGCATCTCATTGGGTTTTCTACAATACACAGGCATGGATACTAAGAGCCCTTCCTCTGTTTGCTTAGCACAGACACTAGTACTGCCAACTGAACAGGACTAGCACAGGTGCTAAGGACCAGCATGGAACTAAACAATTATGGAATTCCCTTCCCTTGGAGATTCCTGTAAGCATGAGCCTGCTCATCTTCTGGAAGTGACATAAGACCTTTTTGTTTAGCCAGACATTTGGAAAGCAGGAGTAGGGTTAGGATTTGGGAAATTGTGGGTAAGAGGAGTTTTTAATCCCCCTCCAGTATTTGAATAGATTAAGGGGGCAGGGGATTTTATTTTAGTTTATTTGAGAATATCTGAATTTATTGTTGTGTTTTGCAACCTGCTCTGTCCCTGTGGGGAAGGACAGGATAAGCAAACAAGTAAACATATAAAGAAACAGCTAGAGCATCGTGTAGCAAATGGGTCGCATAGTATCATTTCTTTAGTTTCAGACGCTTGACCTTTGAAGAATTGTGTAAGCAGAGCCCTTATTCAAAACATTTCCTTAATTTGAAGCTATTTCCCTGCATGATTTTAATTTTGATTAGTGATTCATTTTTATTTAGTATGGGGTTAAATGAACTCTTGCCATTGATAAAGTGCAATATGGCTGGACAAAGCTGTTTTAGACCTAAGCGTTTTCTAAGTCTTTCACCTCTGTTTCTTTTTCATTAAAGTGGATTCCACCTCCCCCCCCGGCCTCCTCCTCTTGGCATGCATTACATTGACAATGCGCAGAATTACCAGACTGGTTTGTCACTTACGCCATAGATTTGACTCGTCCTTTGAACCCTGCTCAGCATAAAAGAACTTTTTCTTAATAAGCAGTTGTTCGTCCTTTGATATGCACATCTGGGATGCACCTCTTATCTACAGCATGTTAATGCTGCTTCCTGAAGATAATGATAAAAGAACAACTGCAAATAACAACAGCAACAAAAAGCACAAAACGCCCACCAGAATTTTTTTATTTAATTTTTTTTTTTTAGAAAAAAAACACTGCAAAACTAAAATGATCACAACCATTTCTCACTTTATTATTCTGGCCTTGTCTAACAACCATGGGTAATAACAGAGAGCAACCCTGTTAGATCTATAATGCAGCAGGAGGTGTTTTGAAAGGAAATGGAGAGAGGAGAGGAGGGTATTGTACAGTGCTTAGTACCATGGAGCTCAAATCTGTTGTTGGCATCCCAGGCACCAGGATAATAAAATCAGCAGTAAAACTCATCAACAGAAGTTGGGCTAATAAAAGGTATCATCTTAGCCACGCTGTCTCATGTCTCTTTCATACTTGGGATCGACACAGCAACCACACCAGGAAAAAAAGTGTGTGCGATCCACAGATCTCTCAATGCTGTGAAGCAGGTTAGAACACAATACCTGTGCTTCACTTACTAAAAATGCGCCTAATTTGTCTTCCCGTTAGAACAACATGTATTTTTAAATCGTTCTTTAATATATATATATATATATATTAATTCTAGCTAATCCTTTACATTTGGTTTTGCTGAAAATGGAATTATTCGTCATTCAAAACTTTTTAAATTTCTATGCAAATGAGATTATATATATATATATATATAGTTTTACTTTGGTGAATAGTGGAAAGCTGTGAGACATTTCTGATTGTAGAAAACAACATTTTTCTTGATTCAGTTGGTTGCTGAAACTGATTTTTGTCATTGTCGTTCATGATATTTTTTGCAAAATGAACAAATTTCCATAGAAAAATATTCAACAAAGAGGTGTTTACTGTTTACATATGTATAAATGGTTTGGAATCACATCTTTGTTTTTATATATTAATTTTATAAACATATTAATTTTATTTATTAAATATACTCATTTTCATCCATGTTTGTGTAAAATGTCTCAACTAGCTCTACTCAGGGCTTAATCTGGCAATTAAATTCTAGGAGAGACTGAGCCCTGGGAAATGTTCCCAGTAGGAGTGTGCACCCCAAAATGTTAAAGATCAAGGAAAGACCAATATTGGCCATTTGGCGGTTGGAAACAAAAGCCAGACAAAACTTAGATGGTTTATTTGGCTTTTATTAATGATGACTTTTCTGCTCCACCCCCTGCACTGGCCATCATAGAGATTAAATCAGAAGAAGAACTGTTTCATATTCAGCTCTAGAGACACAGGGCGGAGCAATGGTTGAGTTGCTAGCTAGTAGGGATGGAACTCTCTGTATTGCCGAGAACCGAGAGTACCTGATAATGGCTATATCGGATTAATCTGATATCTCGGTTCTTTTCTCAGTCTCAGCAGTATCCGATCTTTTGTATTGGTTTTTTATCAGATTTTTAACATACTGATTTTCCCCATTGAAGTCAATGGGAAAAACCTCAATGTTAAAAATCCGATACCAAAAGAACCAAGAACTGAGAGAAGAACCAATAAATAAGAACCAAGAACCGGTATAAAACCGAAACTGAGATTTGGCCCAGAGTCCCACCCCTACTAACTGAAGACTCTGGGACTGGGTGTTTGGCTTCTGGGGCAGGCTTGAGCCCTCAAAAATATTTTTTTTACATGTTAAGCACTGGTTCTGTTATCTACACAATCATGGAATAGTTCCACTATTGCTTTGGATTCCTGTGGTCTGTGCAAGACCAACCTTCGGTGTGAATGATTTGGACAGCCACTCTGGTTCCAGCATTCAGAACTGCCAAAGGGGAAGCCATTGAAATTTTTGCAGAGGAAGCACCAAGAATCTAGGCACCAGCCCTGGATATATTTCCAGCTTCTGATCTTGGTTCTCATCCCTAGAGCAAAATTTAATTTATTAGAACAATTTTGTTTGGCTTATATCTAAATTAAAGAGTTCATGCATATGGATACATTTGACTTTTATGCCAGTGCCTCAATAACTATCAGAATGTTTACCAGGAGGGAGGGTGTCAGAAAAGGGCAGAGCAAAGAGGCTCTTGTGCCCACTTTGTGATGTGGTCCCACCCCCTGCAGAACATTGGGTGAAAACAGACAGTGGTGAGGTGGCTCTCTAGCCTACCCTGGGCATGAACCACTGCAACCACCACTCCTCAGGCTGGTGGGGAGGGCTGTTCACATGTGCAGCCCTCCCCCATAATCCGGTAGTGGGGGCCGATGTCACAGCCTAGGTCCCTCCATGCACCAGGTCAGCTTGAGGAGGTGTTCACATGGGACAGGAGGACTCCTGGGCCAATGCTACTCAGCAGGATTGGGCCGTGGTAATAGCTGCCACCAAACAGCTGATGGGGGTGTTCCTGGGAACTCTCCCCATCAGCTGTTTGGTGCACTCACCTGGCCTGCCAAACAGCTGATGGGAGTGCTCTTGGGGACTCCCTGCATCAACTGTTTGGTGTGTGCACCTAGCCAGCTAAACACAAACAGCTGAATGGGTGCACTCCTCATGAGCCCCCCATCAGCTGTTTGACACAGGCACCTGGAGCTCCAGGCCCTCCCTCATCAGCTGTTCAGAGGGTCAGATGAACGTACTTGTCCAGGTTCCCCATATCAGCTGTTTAGTGGCCTTGGGGAGCGCACTCCTCCAGCCCACCCCCCATCAACTGTTTAGCAGGCCAGTGAGTGAGCTCCTCCAGGCCCGGTCCACTGACGGGCATGCCTAACTGATGATAAACCCCGGTAGAAGTTTATCAGTGGCATGCACCGTGTTCCAGGAGGGGGCTGGGAGCCGGTTGGGCTCGCCCCTGTCCCCACACCACTGCGCTTGCCCGCTCTCAGGGGCTGGGAGTCAGTGCTGCAGGGACCTTTCCCCCCCTCCTGGTGGCAGAGGAAGAGGGGGCAGGGTCAAAGATCTGCCCCACGACTTCCGGTGGGGGGCTGGTCCCGGCAGGTGTTTATCACTGGTGTGCCTGCCAGTAGCACCACAGACGTGTGCCACAGGTGCGCGCCTAAGGGCTGTGCCAAAGGGCCCTTGGGTGTGGCTCTTGGTGGGGCCTGGGGGGTCCGGGGTGTGGGATTTTATTGTTAGTGGGTGTTTTGTGGGATGTATTTGTAGGGGGGTGTTACATAGTGGAGAGGGTGAATAGTTGGGTGGTTGGGGGACAGCAATTGTGGAAAGGAATTAGGTTAGGGAGGAGGTGAGGGTCCAATTTGGGGACAGTGGGGTGGGTGGGAATCCTCCCCTCAATTGGGGTGGGGCAGCCAGAGGGGAACCTGGGGTTATGATGGGGCTTGGGAGGTATGGTCTGTATGGGGGGGGGTATGTTCAAGCTGGGCAACGGGACAGATGCTTGGTGTCTGTTCCCTGTGCCACCCCTCTAGCAATAGGGCCGGTGGTTCTGGATCAGAGGGCCCCTGACCATGTTTTGATGCTGGTGAATGTGAGGTCGGTAGCAAATAAAGCAACAACAGTCCAGGAATTGATTCTGGACCAGGCGGCCGACCTTGTATGCATCACAGAAACCTGGCTGGACACTGAGTCAGGGCCTAGCTTGGCTGACCTTGTTCTGGCCAGGTATTCTGTGCAGCATCAGCAACCGGTCAGAGGGATTGGGGGTGGGGGGAGGGTGGTGTAGCCGTGATTTTTAAGGAGGGCTGGGTTTTTCAGAGGTATCCAGTGCAATCCATAGTGGGTATTGAGGGTCTCCATCTGGTGTTTGATGTGGCAAGGGACAGTTTAGCACTGCTGCTTGTATACCGGGTGTCCACCTGTACAGCGGCCTCCCTACTTGTTCTAGCAGATCTGGTGTCGGGGGTGGTGTTATGGTCCCTGAAGATGATAGTCTTTGGGGATTTCAACATCCATGCCGACACCAATCTTGGGAGTGCGGAGTGTGAGTTCATGGCCACCATGGCAACAATGGGCCTGTCCCAGAGGGTCAGATGCCTGACACACCAGGGGGACATACCTTGAACCTTATGTTTTGCAACGGGCTTCAGCCAGGGGGTCTGTTTGTAGGGGAGATACCAGCTGTGCCCTTGTCATGGACAGACCATTACCTCCTGCAGGCCTCTCTCCTGGCACATGTCTGCCCCTGGATGGGTATGGAACCAATATGAATGGTCCACACCCATAGAATGATGGAACCGGAGCAGTTACGGGAGGCTTTGGGGGGATATACCCTCTGATCGGGATGACTGTTCCATCGATGGCCTCGTTGAGTTGTGGACTATCATGCTGACAAAGGTCATTGATCAAATAGCTCCGAGGTGTTCACTTCCCAGGCAGCAGCACCGTAGTCCTCCCTGGTTTTAGGAGGGGCTGTAGGGGCTGAAGCAGGAGGGCAGGTGGTTGGAGCAATGGTGGTGTTGTTCTCGTGCTCAAGCCAACAGGTTGCGGCATAGAGCGAGTTTACTAGCCTATGCCATTGCTATGCAGACAGCAAAGAAAGAGTTCGTTGCCCTCATAGCATCCGCTAAATCCCGTCCAGCGGAGCTGTTCTGGGTGGTGCGGGGACTGGTCAGTCCGTCCGCTCTCCATCTTGGAGTGGAGGCATCTAGTGCCTGCTGTGACTTGTTCATGGATTATTTTGCGGATAAAATAGCTCAGATTCACCATGGTTTTGATGCTGCATTTTCTGCAGTGGGGCAGGTGGAGGTTATGGAGGCCCCACCTTGTCCTTGTTTGTGGGATCAGTTTTGGTCGGTGACCGCTGCCAATGCAGAGGATGTTCTGGGGGCTGTAAGGGCCACCTTTGTAAACTGGACCCTTGCCTGTTCTGGCTGGTTAAGGCCTACCGGGAGATATTGGGGCCATTGCTGATGGGGGTGGTCAATGCCTCCCTTTGGGAGGGCAGGGTGCCAAGCTGCCTTAAAGAGGTGGTGGTGTGGCCCCTATTCAAGAAACCATCGCTTGATGTTGACTCCCTTGCCAGAAATCGGCCGGTCTCTAACTTTCCCTTCTTAGGGAAGGTTATTGAGTGGGTGGTGGCCCGGCAGTTGCAGGAGCATCTGGATTGTGTCGGTTTTCTTGATCCCTCGCAGTCAGGATTTCGCCTGGGGTTATGGCACTGAGTCTGCACCTGTGGCGTTGGTTGATGATCTTCACCGAGAATTAAATCAGGGCTGCTCGGCCCTGCTGATTCTATTAGATCTGTCAGCGGCGTTTGATACCATTGACCACGAGATGTTGGTGACGCATCTGCGGGACCATGCAGGGGTGGGTGGTATGGTACTTGACTGGTTCCGCTCCTTCCTGGCTGGAAGAACTCAGCGAGTGGTACTCAGGGATTATTTTTCATCATACTGAGACCTCTCATGTGGAGTCCCACAGGGTTCTGTTTTGTCCCCTCTCCTGTTCAACATGTATATGCAATCACTCGGTGAGGTGGTCAGGAGGTTGGGTTGATGACACCCAGATTTACCTCTCTTTTTCATCAGACCCAGGCCCGGCAGTCTCGGTTCTTACCGGGTGCCTGATGGCTGTGGGGGATTGGATGAGGGCGAACCGACTAAAGCTGAATCCCGACAAGATGGAGGTGATGCTGGTGGGGAGGGTGGTGGGGGTGACAGCCCCTATCATTGATGAGATCTGCCCCCTGCTGGTTCCCCAGGCATGGAGTCTGGGGGTGCTCCTTGCTTTGCAGCTCTGCTTAGATGCTCAGGTAGAGTCTGTGGCAAGGAGTGCCTTTCGCCAATTACATCTGGTGCGTCGGCTTTGGCCAAACGTTTCAGACTCTGACCTGGCCACCATCATCCATGACTTCATCACCTCTAGGCTTGACTACTGCAATGCGCTCTAGATGGGGCTACCCTGGTGACGGTTCGGAGACTGCAGCTGGTGCAGAATGCGGCAGCCTGTCTCCTGGTGGGACTGGGCCGATGTGAACATATTACACCAGTTCTTTGATCTCTGCACTGGCTGCCTGTAGTCTTTTGGACCCAATTCAAGGTGTTGGTGCTGACCTATAAAGCCCTAAATGGCCTTGGCCCGACCTATTTGCGGGATCGCCTCACCCCTCCTGGAGGCATTCCCTCATGGAGAGCACCCCTTGATGACCGCAGGGGTCGATCCAGGGATCGACCCCTGCGGTCATCAAGGGGTGCTCTCCATGAGGTGCCCCAAGTCTGCCGGAGGGCCACGATGGGGAGGGCCTTCTTGGTGGCTGCTCCGTGGCTGTGGAACTCCCTGCCAGTGGAGGCCCATTTGGCCCTGGATCTCCCCTCGTTTCGACACCATTGCAAGACATGGCTGTTCTGCCTAGCTTTTGGGGAGGGAGGATAGGAGGGTGGGGGAATGGGTTAGGGAGCTAGGTGAGTGTTTGGGGGATTTTTATGCCTCCTGTTTTGGTACTATTTTAAAATTGTTTTAAAATTGTTTTATTGTTATAAGTTTGAACTGTTGTTCACCGCCCAGAGCTGCCTGTGGCAGAATGGGCAGGTTATTAAATGTTTTAAAATAAAATAAATAAATACATGTGCAGGCACCCATTAGCCTGGGCTGCATCTTCAGTCTTCTTCTGAGAGGACAGGGGGTGGCCCTGGGGGGTGGCGGGTGAGGCCTCCCCGTGAGAGGGGGGGCATAGCCCGTATGATGGGGATAATGTATCGCTGTGTTTTGTATGTAGGGGTTGGGGTATTGTAGTCGTTGTTGATGAATGGGGTTATGTTTTTGGTTTATTGATGATTTACATTGTACTGATGCATTGTGCATCATATATAATTCTATATATTTATTGTTGAAGGGTTCCCCCCTCTCCTGGTGAGAGCAGGGGGTGGGGAGAGGCCTCCCCCTGGTGGCAGCAGGGTGGAGGGTGGGAAGTAGTGAGGGGTGGAGGAGTGCAGGAAATGCTGGGGTGGGTGGGTGATATGATGATGTATTTTTGTATTTGGGGGTTATTGATCAATAAGGGGTTTCGTTTGTCTCTATTCATGTTTAAATTGTATATTGATGCATTGTGCATCATATATTGTTTCTGTATTATATATTGTTTGTTAGCCGCCTCGAGCTGCCTTTGGCAGGAGAGTTGCAGGATATAAATTAAAATTGGAATGGGAATAGCAGTCAGCTGGCCACCCACCCGACGGACGGACACAGGCAAATATCTGGCAGGGACAGAACAAGCGTGCAGGTGAGTCCTGGGCTAAAAACAGGCTAACGTGGGCAAATGCGGGCTCCCGTCATGTCTGTTTTCACCCATAATGACACCATGATGATCCAAATGGGTCTTGGCAGAGGCAAAGAGGGGCCCCTTGCTCTGCTCCTTTCCTGTGTGGCCATGTCCTGTGCACCAAGGGGCAGGCAAAGTCTGGTGGCAGAGGCCAGTTTCCCATTGTGCCTACTTCCTCCCAGCACCCATGTCTTTACTTATATGCTGCATATGATGCATATCTTTTCCCACTTTGTTTCTCTTGTAGTCATGGGAATTTTGCCTCTGGTGTGTGTCATAGGCCCTTTTCACATGGATGGAGGTGGGTGGGGGGGATGGGTGCTTGGCCGCGGTGGGTGGAGGTGAGTGTGTGGCCGTTTACATGAACACACACCTACCTCCACCCATCTCTACCCACGGAGCCTCCTCTGGTTTTCCGGAGGGCTCTGTGAGTGGAGATGCATGTGCGATGGGTGGTGGTGGGTGTTGAGTGGGAGCCTGCACACACCCACACCCATTCTGCTCAGTGTTCACATGGGCAAACACCGAGCGGGCACCCATCCCCCCACCCTCTGCCAGCCATTTACACAGATGCCCCTACACACCCGCTTGAATACTGAGTGGGGGCATGTAAAAACGGCCAGAGATGGAATTTTCGGACAGGCTCTGTGCACACAAGGTGAAAAGAGACATAACGCTAACTCCGCTTTAACATTTTTTATGCATGTTGCAGGGCTGCATGGGGCACCAATACAGCCCTGCAACATGCATAAGAAATGTCAGAGTAGTGTTAAAGGGGAGTTAGCATTATGTCTGTTTTTACCCTGAGTTAGGAGTAAGTTTTCAAACGAACTCACTGTTCTGGATGTGTGTTGGGTGCCAAAGACTTTTGAAATTCCGACCATAAGTGGTGGTTTTGATAGCTGCTGAGTGCTCAATGCTTTTAATTTCACTTGAGCAATTGAAAATCTGCCCCAAGGCCTTTGAAAGACTAGCTTTATATCAGGGATGGGGAACCTTTTTTCTAAAACAAAACAAAACCAACCCATGTTTAGGGACTAAGTTTTCAATTTATAAATGACCCATGAGCCATGTCAAAAAGTCCAAAGTGATGTTGGGCTATACTTACATCACCCCAAATTTTCCTATTTCGTATTAGTGCTTAAGCCGTGGAATGAGAGTTATTTTGGTGCCAAAATGATCTCAGTCTGTAGTTGGGAGAAATGTGCAGGGTGTGCGTGAAGGACTGCAAAGTGTGGGCTACAGAGAGAGATGGGAGTGTATATAGATGGGGAAAGGTTACTGAAACAATGCATGGTTGGGTGGATGCTCCTTTAGGGGAACAGAGATCAGGGTCTGCTTTATAGATCTGGTCTACAGATCCAGCACCTACCTTGAAGCACACACCTTCATCTCTGCAGCCTTCCCCCGTGGCACACGAGATCCAGGAGCCAGATCCAGGAACTTGAAAGGGGCCAAGTGAAAACCAGCTGTCAGCCAACAACACCCAAACCCTACTTCAAAAGGCCCTGGTTTGAATTCCATTGACGTCAATGGGCTTTGGGTTAGGCCCTGTGCTGGGGACTTTATCCTGTATAGGACATTTGTCATTTTGCTCTAACTGTAAACAGGCTTGTTTGTACAGCTTAAACCAAGGGCATAAGTATAATAAGGGTACGAGTACATAGTGCAGGGTGGCACATACTCCTCCCTTGTGCAGCTCCACCATCTCTCACTGGGAGGGGGCAGAGTTTCTGCACCAGGACCCATTCCATCTTCTGCACCAGGGATCTTATGTCCTCCACTTCCGCCCTTCATCGTCTGAACCAGGGCCCATTCCAACCTAGTCCCACCCCTGGTTTAAACTCAAAGGCCAGGACCATAATTGTCTCAAGCTTCCAAACTTATCCCCAGATCCCATACATCCAGATCTCCGCTTTCTCCTGAATATGTTCCTAAAGGCATTCCCTTATCATGGGGCATATTTCACACTCGGTTTTTTTCCATGATGAATCAAGAAACAGCAAGTCAAACTTCCATCAGTAAATTCAATCCTGTAATAAGCAGGTTGCTTCTTGTCACCAATTGCTTAATGCCTAGATCTGTCTGATGATTTAAGGTAAATATGAGAGACTTCTGTTTCACATAAAATTATGGTGTGTTGTCTTAGGGGTGGGGGCGAGCAGTGAGCATTCCACGTACTAAATACAATCGGAGATTGTAGGGCCGGACCTTCTTAGCCTTACAGATAACATTCATGAATTGATCCCTCATTAGTATGCAGCAGGCATGGGAAAATGATAAACTCCTATTAACACTGTCATGGCAACTGAAAAAATGGCTGCTTTGGAAGAGCAAGGTCCACAGCAAAAGAAAAGCAAAGGCCTCTTTCTTTTCTTCTGTTTGACATCTGTTGTTTAACATCCAAAATTGTACTATAGTGACACATGCTGGTGCAGCTCGCGCTAAGGATCAGGCAATGATTATCATTAGAGACTTGATTTGTAGGGTCTCCACAAGCTCGTCTCTGACATTTCACTCGAGGCTGAACATGGGGAAGAGAGAAACTTAAAATACAGATTTTGTTTCGTTTAAAGGAAAAAGAAAGGCTCTTCAGATCAATACATTTGCCCTTTGTGCCAATAGCTTCAAAAGCACGTTGCAGGTTTAAAAAGGAAAGCTAATTTGGGATCTTTCCCCCCGCTGTGGCACTAAGCGGTGAGGTGTAAATGAGCAGGTTTCAGCTACTGAGGTCACACAATACTTGCTTTCATAACAAGTCTATGCATTGCCATGCCTAGTGGCTATATATAACAGTAGCCTTGGAGGGGTGGGGGTGGGGGGGGGGAGTACTGTTCCTGTCTAGGATACTGACACACTGTGACCTTGAACCTTATTTTCTTCATGCTTTAAATAAGTAAAACTGTTGGCATAGTGTTTTTGAGATGACAGACAATGTAATGTGAAAAGTATTATCATTTGAGGCACAGGAAGATGCGACTGCTCAAAGATCTAAACTGGCCAATGCACCTTAATCTGCCCATTACTTAAAGTGTTGAAAAAAATCAAAGAAAAGAAAATTTGTTAAATTATCCTCCCTTTTAAAAGAAAAACAAAACAAGAAAACAGACCATCCTAAACAAATGTTAAAGTTTGGGTGTTTTTAGACAAGCACCTCCTCACCCCATTACCTACCAAACACCCACCCAGCTTGCATGTTGCAGAGCTGAGCTGCATAGGACACCGGTGCATCAGGCAAGCTGGGTGGGTAATGAGTGGGCACTTGTCTAAAAACATACTTTATCGCTCAGTCATTCTGGGTTGTGTGATGCCTCTGGAGGAGGAGGAGGTTGGACTTCAAAAGCGGCAAGGGGGCCTCTGGGGCATACTCATGGAATTGGCTCCACCTCATTGGAACAAATTCTACTCCATCCCCAGAGTTGGCTTTGACCTTTGCTCCATGCTCCCCAGGTGACAGTATCAAGCCCTCAGGATCCACAAGGCCATCTTCCACAATTACGCTGGGTGACAACTCAGGTGATGGTGCTGGATCCTGCAACTGTTGGCAGCTATCGCCTCCAAGGAGATGAGAGAAGGTTGAGTGTGGGGCAGGCATGCGAGGGAGGTGTGAGGTTGTGACTAGAAGTGGGTGTAGACTGAAGTGGATATAAGAGAATATCACCATTGGGTAAGGATAGGTTTGGGGGAGGATAATAGAAGGTGGAAGTGGACAACTGAGTGTAGATTTATTTGCGGGCACTAACTTTTGCCATGACCCATAAAACAAACAAATATATACATATACATACAAACATATCTTCAACAAAATAAAAATAAAAATAGTTGCCCAACAGGGCCTAGCTTATTAATAATTTATGAAAGATTAAAAAAAATAAGTCTCAAGGCTTGAAAACTTAAATTAGGATTCCCAAACATGACCTGAAACATAGAATTCAATAATCATTGTTCCAGGTACTACTAAATAAAGATGTTTAAAAACAGCATTGACTGTCTATGAAGAGTGTACTCTTTTACTATCATAGTTACTACCAATCTATTAACATGGTGGTATCAAAAATTTCCTCCTCAAAGCTTCAGCTTTCAAAGCAAAAACAGCTAGCTTGGACAAAGTGTCAGTTTCTTTACAAGTAAGAAGCCAAATTAATTTTTCTCTGTTGGTCAGATATTTATGGCTTAGCAGTGAAATTGGAAGATAGTTTCCTAATTTCACTGTACCAAGAACTGTCAAATACATAATGTATAGTATCCTCAATCACTCCAGAGACACATAAACATAATCTCTGCACCTTAGGGATGCACCTTCTACGACCCTTAACCATGGCTGTTGGCATTTGCTCTATTCTAAGTTGACATATAGCTCTAACTAGTTTTTGGCTGAGTTCCATACAAAGATATTTTCCTATTCCCTGTTCGGTCTTCCAAAGGCTATAATGGGGTGCTACTCAGCTAGATTGAATCGAAGCTGGGTCTTCCTGCCAAGAGATATCAATCTTTGCACCACCATAGCCCTCTCTGTCAAAGAAAATAGCCTTTAATTATTTTTTGTATAGTCGCCTGATCCGATTATGTTTAAAGTACAATTCACAAATTTCAACCAGGGGGATTGATAAATCCGTGAATGTTCACTATCCTCCAGAAAACACATTTTTGGATAACGGGTAGGTGAAAGAGTGTAGACATCTGATTTAGGACACGTTCACACCTGCCGGTCCAGGCCCCTACCGGTCCAGGCCAGTTGGCGCAGATTTTGGCTCCAGGATAGAATCCAGAAGTCAAAACTAGTGCAGAGTTTGGCTGGTGTGAAAGCCCCTCCCCCTGCGCAGCTTTGCTAGCAATTATCTGGAAAAGTAAAAAGCTGAATTTCCCTGCTCTGCACTCTTCCAGGTGATCGCCGGCAAAACCGTGAGGGGGGCCCTTCGCACCAGCCAAACCCCGCACATATTTTGGCTTCTGGATTCTCTCCTGGAGCCAAAATCTGCACGACCCAGCCCAGACTGGCAGGTATAAATGCAGTCTCACTTTGGGCATGAAAGGGCATTTAATTTGCCTTGGAGATTAGATTGCATTTAGTTAACTTGGACATTTGGCACTTAAAGTAGGGATTTTATATTATTTGATTTTTTTGACATTTGGGGTCAACTGGTATTTAATATGGGCATTTTATTTCATTTAATTTATTTGGCATTTGTGGACAAACCTGTGGCATAGTTAGGGCATTTGATAACATTTATCTTGGGTGTTTATTTGGACATTGTGGTTTGATTTAACTTGGGCATCTGCATGAGTGTGATCATATTTGTTTTAACTTGGCAACATTTAAATAGAAACAAATTCAATTTGGGCAAGGTGGTGAACGGTTCAAGATCAGAAGGCACAGCAAACATTGGTCCAGTGTTTTGGCTGACCACTTTCAATTGCTGGGCAGCCCACCCAGCAATTTAAATGGTACACCCCTGATTTAGAATGCATGCATTAATTCCTTGTGAAGTATGGGTTACACTGCTGGGACATTAGTTGAGTCCCATGCATTGTCATGCACTTCTTTGATTATTGCCTTGTAGAATAAAGTATTTTGACTAATCATGGGGTTATGATGGAGCTGAAGACGTGACAGGAGATGAGAAATATGAATTGATTATTGACTTAAATCTGACCAAGGTCTCCTTTCACTTACTGGGCATGACACATTTCTGAGTTTGATCAAAAGTGGATGAACTCCTCCATTTGAGCTGTGTCACCTCTGTCGCCATACACTCAACAACAATGGATTCATCAATTACCCAATCTAGTCCTGCTTCCTTCCACTCTTAATTCTAGCAGGTAACAATGGGTGATTTCATAGGTAATGGTAACCCCAGGTATTCCCACATTTGTATATGTCTCTACACAAACATGGGAACAACTACCAGAGAAAATCGAGTTTGTAGATTCACCAAAATGTGGAGCTGAAGACTCAGGTTTGGGTGTACACTTAGCCACCTGTAAACGTGTCCCTATTGCTATTGTGGGCGCATGGCAGCTATACTGTTCCCATCTGGGGAAGCCTAGTTTCAGAGCTGTCTTAGGGGGCCTGGTGAAATTAACTAGGCTTCCCCTAGTCAATGGGTATTTTCAGACGTTACGAGATCACAGTGAACCACGGTGAATACACACCTGTGGTCAATGTGTCTCGCACGTCTGTTTGGCGGCCGCCAGATGTTCGCCACGGTGAATCCGCACATGGGGTCAATTTGAACCACGCTTCCTGGGCTAGCCGGGGGAATGTCCCAGGAAGCGTGGTCAAAAAGATCCCCAGCGGGGACCAAAAAAAAGTAACGTCTGGCCGGTTGCCACGGCCTGGGATCCCCGGCGGGATCCCGGGCCATGGCACATCCGGCCCGATGCGGCGGCCGCATTGGCCCCGCCGCCCGCCCGTCTCCCTGGAGGGCGGGCGGTGGGGTGCGTGGAGGGGGCGGGCCGTACGGCCACATGTTGCGCCGCGCGGCCCTGCCCCCTCCCAGATTCCCTGCCGGGATCCCCCTGGCACGTCTGATATGGCGTGACGGGGTGACCCCGGCGGGGAATGAAAGGGTTGTTTTAGGTACGGAGCCAAGCGGCCCCGTAACGTCTGAAAACACCCAATTTCACCAGGCCTCTAAACCAGGGGTAGGGAAACTATTCCCTATCAATTCCCTTTGAGAATTGGCACAGGCTCCAAAGGCTGGATAGGAATTGTTGGGTAAGGACGCTTAAGTGGTGTGCTCAAGATGTCAGGGCCAAGGCTCAAACCAGTGGCCCTGGCAACAGAGAACCACCAGCTGGCCCTATAGCACCACTGCAACATTGGGTAAAAACAGATATGCGGCTGACAGGACTGCTGCTCGGACCACGCCCGGGGTGGAAAATCCTGGGCGATGAGGCCCTGGTCAGGATGGGGCACCGACCTGAGGTGTCTGCAGCTCCCACTGTCTGTCTGCACAGGCTGGGTAGGGCTGAGAGCAAAACAAACCAGGTGTGGGCGGCCAGCTCCGCCCGTGCCCTACTTTCTGCGCCCCCCTCCATGACAGACAGCCATGGTAGCCAATGAGGCATGGCCATGGTGGCCTCCAGCCCATGGCAGGTATGATGTGCCACAACAGACCTGCTAGCCCATTGTGTCCCACTTTGGCTGACATGGGCAGCAATTAGCCTGGGCTGTGACCTCGGAGATGAGCTGGCTCCCTGATTTCCATCGGACAATTGGAAAACAGGAAACCCCATCCACAAGGGATTCCCTGTCTCCGGTTGATCAGCTATAGTGGGTAGCAGGGAGCCCAGAGCCACTGAATAGCTTAGAGCAGAGGCCCCTCCCCTGTAGCTTCAGCCCCTCAGGGGCACCCTCTATGGGACCCAAGAAGTGGTCATGTTTGGGGCCCCCACACCTGGCCCTGGTGGAAACAGGGGCCACTGCAGGGACTCCCAGAAAAAGCAGGGCCCGGGGCAGTCACTCAGGATCGCCCTGTGGTAAGGTGTGTCTGCCTCTTCTTAAAAGTTGCATTTCTGCTGTGAGCAGGTATATGCACACCCTGGTTACGTTTCTCCCATTAATGGATTTATTCCAAGCATACACTTAATTTGGGTCTGAATGTTTTCTCCAGAGCCCTGGATCTCAGGTGCCAGGACAGAGCAGCAGAGTATAGTTTTAGTATGTCCCTTAGTGATTTCTTGGACTTGAGCTCCAATTTTTTTCAGTACGTAGCAAGGCCCTTAGACAAAACAGAACAAGGTTTCACCAAATCTAGTTTGGTTGGGTTCACGAAGTAAGGTTACACATTTGTTAATGCCACTGAATTTCCAAAGGAGAATTTCAGTCCTGGGGCAAGTTAGGGGCGCATTCACGAGTCTCTTCTCCTTTGGGAGATAACTTATGATTTTTCACACATTACTTCTGCCACTGTCAATTTTGCCACATGCATTGCCACAGCCAGTGCTGCATAACTGATTTCTGCATGGTGCACTGTGGGGAACTTGTTATACGTCTAGCGGACAAAAGTGGAAAGTGTCCCTTCCCATATTATGAAAAATGCACCTTACAGAATAAGCATGATTGTTAAATCTTGGTTTGTGAAATAAAATGTTTCAGTTAAATGCGCATTACACTTTTTAAAAAAGAAAAACCATCAGGGAAAGATTTTTGTGGATTTTGTATCTTGTGTAAATAAATGGGCCCTAGGACTCTAAGCAAACATCCTGAAATACTAAGAGCTTGGGTGCATGCTTCATATTAATGACTGAATCAGGATTCTGGAATATAAGAAAGCTTACAGCCCAAGAAAGTTTTGTGTGGGGGTGTTTTAAATTTGTTTTAATAATTAATATTGGAATTTTGTTGATTTGTAATGTGGTTTTTATATTATTTTAAATTGTTTTATTTTGTGTTGGAAGCCGCCCCGAGATGCCGTAGGCATGAGTGGGGCAGCATATAAGTGCAATTAAATAATAAATAAATAAAATAAAAAACCCGTATGAGATTTTTCATCACAATTTTGCAGACTCAGATCAGAGATAAACAAGCTTATCTGAATCACACACAAATGCCAATCCTGTGGAGACTCACCCCCTGCCCCCGCTTCGTTTACATACATCTTCTTTAGAATTACACAATGTGGTCTTTATGGAGTTTGCGAAGGATACAGTATCTTAATGACCTGCTTTGAGCCAACAGACACACTGAGGGTTGGGCAACAAGATGAATTTTCAGTAACATGTCAACATTTGGAAATAATACTTCTAGAGTCTGAAGTGTGTCCTAACTTCTTTATTTTGCTGAGAGATCATTTGTTACAAGGAGACCTGCTAACAGAAGGAGCAGAGCTGCTCATATTTGTTCCTTATCCTTCAGAGAAATAAACTAAGTGCATTTGAAGATTGAATTCTGATCTCGTAAGCTCCTCTAGGAATACAGTCTTCTAGGCACTATTCTAGCAAGCAAGATGGGGTTTGTACACTGAAAAGTGTGATATAAAAAACAGGTTAATATATATGAAATAAAATAATAATAATAATAATAATAATAATCCACAACTTTCTACAGTACAAAATTATGGAGCTGCTCAAAGTGTGATTCAACACTGAAAAGGGATTGTGTAACATTCTCGGCTTGTTCCATCCTAGTCACACTAAAACTTTCTAGTTCAACTGATGTATTTCCATTGGCTTTGGTGGAATCACTTCTGAATTCCACTGGAATGATTTCAGAATCATCTTCCCGTGTTTACATTCACAACCATTGCCATATTACTTCAATTATTAAAATAAATATGCATTGCCTTTTATTCCTGCTAGGCCTGAACAGTCAATATCTATAATGATGAAAAATAAATATTGTTGCTTGCTAGTGACTTATAAATTCCAATTGGCTGTATGTATTAAGTCTGCACAGGTGCATGTGAAAACTTTATTACTGGTGAAGACATGAGGAAAGGAAAGAATACAGCTTCTTGGCTTTTAGATTAGAGATCTACGACCTGATCCAACTGGTCCCATCGAGCCAAGTCAGGTCAGACACATTCTCTGTCTAAGCACTTCAGGTTCTGACCCCTACAAGTGCCATGATGTCATGGCTAGGGCTGAAACAAGAATAAAAAAATCACCTCACTGAAAATCTTGTGAGAATCGATAATCAGAATTTCAATTTTTATTCAGATCTCCGCTAAATTCTGCTGCTGGCTCCACTCTGCAATTTGCAGCCCAGGCTGGTCTTCCAGCCTGGAAAAATTAAAGGGGGGAGGCCGGGAGGGAGAAGCCACACTGTTCCCTCCCCAGCTATTTTACCTTGTCTGGGGCTGGCAACTTAGGGAACATAGCCCAGGGCCATAAGCAGTCTCTGTGCTGAGAAAGGCTGACAGAGAAATATCAGGAATGGGAGGGGGGACAGCAAGAGGGAGTGGCAGACTTGGCAGACATCTTCAGCATTCTATTGGCTAAGTAGAAGTCAGCAGCCAATAGAATGCTGAAGAGCTGTGCTGAGCCCGCCTCTTCTCTTCAGCTCTTCCAAGACGCAGGCTCAGCACAGCTCTTCAGCATTCTATTGGCTGCTGACTCCTACTAGCCAATAGAATGCTAAAGTTGTCTGCTGTCTGCCCCCTCTATCCTGCTCTTGTCATAGCCCCAGTTTCTCATTCTTGATTGCAAGAACAAGACAAAAATTGTGATTCTTGTCAAGAAGCACGAGAAACCGAGAATCAAGTTTCAGCCCTAGTCATGGCATTGCACAGGGGGTGAGGTCATGTTGGAAAAGGGTGGGGAACGTCTTAGACCTGCCCCATTTGTGATGTAGCCCTGCCCTTTATAGGGCACTTGGGTCAATCATAATGCAGTCAGGCTGGGGTCCAACTCAAGCCCAAATTTCTGGCCCAAGAATCGGAGATAGAGCCCTGATGATACATGTATGTAGAACTTTTGGTTCTTCATTTACTAGAGATAAATATGATGTATTTCAAGTGGATCTTAATGAATAAAGGAGCTTCTGGGTAGAAGGTAGTTGTCTTGTATCCTACTTTCAGACATGTTGTTTGCCATCTTAGGGTGTTAACAAACGAGATGGTAACCCACACCAGGTGGGTGTCCACCTGCTCATTTATTAGGTGTTTGCCCCCACCGGCTACGTGGTCATCACCCACCAGACATGCAGCCCCCACTCACGGCAGGGTCCCAGAGCATGCGGAGCCTGCTGTGCGGGCAAATGCAGGCTAATGTGTGCCCACATGTCTGTATTCCGTCAATTGGGTTGCATGCTTCTTACACATGTACCGGTCTGCCAGCACCATGGAGTCATGGGTAAAAAAAGCCTAGCGTGTTCCAAAGAGCGACCACTTCTGACCCCTCTCTCCCTGGTGCACACATAACATCCAACTTAAAAACCTACTGCACCATTTTCAACATGCATTCTTCAAGTTCGTCCTGGTTGGCAGTATGCGCCTGCTGTTGCTTGCTGCTTCCCAGCCATTGCATTCTCAGGAATGACTTGTGGAGGATTACCATCACCACGACCCTGGCTAAAACCTACAGCCAGGCAGCAACCAGCATTGCTACCACCATCGCACAATCACAGCCACTTTCTGCCTACTAGTCTGCCTGCCAAGGCTGCATTTCCTGGACCAAGGCAGAGACCAAGGTCTTTTTCACTCTATGGGGGGAGCAGAAGGTCCACTATGCCCTGGTGAAGCACTCTGTCTTCTGCAATTCATTTTTTTTTTTTACAAATTAAGCACTGCAAAGAGGTAATAAAACTCCAGTGCAATTTCTGCCTCTTCCCCCTGAAGCCCTGTTTCTGGTCTTTACCATCAAAGGTCATCACATGCTCAAGTTAAATCAAACACACAGACCCATTTAATGCTCTCTCCCCATTACTCTTGCACAGCGAATAAGCCAGTCCTAATCCCTACAATAAGCGAATTACCCTGGCCTCAGCTCCCCCTTCATCTCAGATGCAAGACCAGCATGAGTGATGGTGGCTAGGAAGATTGCAGCCATGGAGGGTTTGGTAGCACCCTGTCCTGCATGGTAGCTGGTCCGGTCGGCCAGTCAGTCCCTTCAGCTGCACTAGAGCAGCAGTAGGAGTGAAGGACAACAACACTGCTTGGGTTGCAGAAGTCAGTTGAATTCTGTATCGCAACACAACCAGGGGCATAGCTACTATGAAGTCAGGGGGCTCATTTGAGCATGGAGCCTGAACTCCAGAGCACCACTAGGAAATTCTTGGATGGGGAAGGAGTGGGGCCAGACCAGCACCACCCCTACCCTCTCTTTAAAATTTCCTAGTGGTGCTCAGGCCCCTTGCAAAGAGCCCCGCCAAAAAGGAAGCTTTAAGAGTTTGCAGGGGTAGAGTGCTGCTCCCACCCACTGTTAAAACATCTTTCCTGGCAGGGGAGCTAAAACTTGATCTTGTTTTTCTCATCGAGAATCGAAAGAAAAACAGAAATCGAGAAAAGCCCCAATCTTGAAACTTTCTGATCAAGATTTTTTCTCTTGAAAACGACTCATTGGAGCCGTGTGTGCCATGACCTGCACTGAGTCTCCCATCCGTCTCTCTCTCTCTCTCTCTCTCTCTCTCTCTCTCTCTCTTCTCCGCTCTCTTCTCTTCTCGTTTTCTCCATGACGGGGGAAAAAACCAAGAAAAAGAACTGCATGTGCACAAATAGCCACCAGGTCATTCTGTGCATGTGTAGCCCTTTCCCCAACTGGCATCAGCAGCATTGTTGCCATTTTGGAAAAGGGCCGGGTATGCACAGAACAGCCTGGTGGCAATTTTGCGCATATGCAGTTCATTTTTCCCTTTTAAGTGAGATTCTCATGAAAATCTTTTACCATTAGTGAAAGCCCGGTAAGATCTCTCTAATGATTCTCGATTCTTGCAAGAATCAAATTAATTATCGTTTCAGCCCTAGTTGCTGCCACTCTAGAGGGTGGGGCCTACTGTGATATGGGGCGGCACTGTCTTTATGGGTTAGCCCTGCCCCCTTTCCCTTGGGAGGGGGCATAATTGGGACTTGAACTCAGGCCCACAACCTTGCTACAGCAAGGACCAGAGCCGAGGTGTGGTAGTTGCTGTCATTATGGGGGAGAGGGGCAAATTATGGAGGGAAAATCCCCTGTACTCCAAACTCTGGGGGAATCTCCAATCCATCACCACAACCACCACCCTTTCTTTTTGCACTAATAAACATTCCCAACAGTCCTCGAGCATCAAGTCATTGTTATTGCATGCTAATTCCAAACCTCCACATTCCAATGTTTAATAAATACCACCTTGCAGCGCCAGTTTTACAGGTTGCTACATTAAAAAAGCATGGACTTTGTTCTCCCAAAGTTGCTTATTGTTACTCCCCAGAAGATCAACAGACCTGTTTCCCATCCTGTAACTGTAACTCGCCTTCTAGTTACATAATACTTCAAAGGAATTGAGTAACAACTGTGCTAGGTATTGGAATTTTAAAAAAAGAAAAGAAAATATGTTTTTTTAAAATACTTGCCAAAGTATCAAGTTGACAACAGCTCTGTTAATGAGTGTTCTGTACATGGAACAGGTAAACCGTGGCTTTCTTTGTATTTCCAATGGCTTCTTGAGCTGGACCTTGGTGAAGAAACCAGTTAAAACAGAGCTAACTGAAAAAAGCAACATCATCTTTACAAGAAAGGAAGGGAAAAGAAGAGGAAATACAAACTCAAAAAAGGCATTTCCAAAATATTGCAAAATGTCTACCATGAAAACTCAAAACCACCTTTCAGCCATCACCTAATCCAGGAAAGAGTCACCAGCCAGACGGATGAAGGCTTGTGGAACTCTGTCATACTTCTTACGAGTCTCAGACTGCATTATCTATGGACATCTTTCAAAACAGAGAAGATTAAGGTTCCATGGATGGAACTGAGATTGCGTCACGGTAGCTGAGAGATGTGTTAGGTTGTAGCAGAAAGGAAGGAGTAATGATGTCTGGGTTATTTGCGGTGACCATGAAAACCTTAACTCCATGGTTGCCAAACATTATATTATATATATATATGAGAGAGAGAGGGAGAGAGAGAGTTAACCATAATCCTGCGAGTCCTGCCAAAAATAAAGTCATGCAAACTACTGATTGTACAGCACCAGGTACACGGCTGGTGATAAATAAATAAATAAATAAATAAATATAAAATAAAATTGAGAACCTATCCATATGTGACCCAAACCCACCTGGGATCTTAACTTTCTTCTTGGCGTTTGGCTGAAGGAGCTGTGGGTTGTATACAGCAACCTTAACACATGGTCTCTCTATATTTGGGGGATGAATTTCAGTATTTTGTTTATTCTGTGGTACTATTTAGCACTATTGTGCACCATACCATTCCACCTCAGTCTCTCTTGCTGTGTTCCATCACCATGTTCATCTCTCTCTCCGATTCTGGGGACATAATCTAGCTTGGGCTGTGGCTCTGGCAAGGTCATCTGCAGTGCAGGGCCAGACAGTGTTCCATGGTTTATATTTATTTATTTATTTTACGCATTTATTAGTCACCTCCCATGCCAACGGCATCTTGGGGCGATGTACAATTTAATAAAAAACATTCATAAAAATAACATTTTAAAAACAACACAACAATTTTAAAACCAAAACAGGGTTGGGAAAAGTAAATAAAAATAAAAATAAAAGGTAGGGAAGAGCTAAAACCCTAACCCTCCCCCCTCCCCAAAGGCCCGCCGGAATGTTAAAAGGCTCGGGGCCAGGTGAGCTTCCTCTGGGAGGGAATTCCAAAGACGAAGCCCGGCCACCGAGAATACCCTCTCCATTGTGCCCCCCCCCCACTTAACACTGGGGACCTCCAAGAAGGCACTCCTGGCAGACCGAAGGAGTTGCTCTGGGGTGCAGAGGGCGAGGCGGTCCCTGAGGTATGTGGGGCCCAGACCGTGAAGGGCTTTATAGATCAGTACCAATACCTTGAACTTGGCTCAGCACGCTATTGGCAGCCAGTGCAGACTCTGCAGAGTCTGGAGCACAGGTGTTATATGCTCCCGACGAGATGACCCATCTCCATCAGGAGCCGGGCCACCGCATTCTGCACTAGCTGCAGCCTCCGGACCAGGAACAAGGACAGCCCCACGTAGAGCGCATTACAGTAGTCCACCCTTGAGGTGACGAAGGCATGGATGAGGGAGGCCAGGTCCGGCCCGGAGATGTATGGACACAGCCTCCAAACTAGATACAACTGGCGGTATGCGGCTTCGCCACTGCCTCCACCTGTCGATCCAGGTGGAGATTTGAGTCCAACACCACCCCCAGACTCCGAACCTGCTGAGCTATTGGAGGGTGAACCCCCCCAATCAGGGGGGCCGACACCTCCTTTGCCCCACCACCATCACCTCTGTCTTATCAGGGTTGAGCTTCAGTCTGATCTGCCACATCTACTCCGCCACGGCCTCCAAACACTGGGATAGCAATGAGACAGCAGGGTCTGGGCCAGCTGAAAAAGAGAGGTACAGCTGAGTATCATCAGCATATTGGTGACATCACACCCCGAACCCTCTCATGACCTTCCCCAAGGGCTGCATATATACGTTAAATAATAAAGGAAACAGGATGGAACCCTGCGGAACGCCGCAGGACAAGGTGCGGGGGCAAGATGTCTCAGCTCCCAACACCACCCGCTGGTTTCCCCCTGAGAGGAATGAGCGGAACCATTCAAGAACAGTCCCGTCCAGACCCCCCAGGTCTCGCAGCCATCTCAACAGCAGCCCATGGTCCACGGTATCAAAAGCGGCCGAGAGATCTAGCAGGATAAGAAATGTAGAACATCCTGCATCCATCTCCAGATGGAGACTGTCGACCAAGGCCACCAATGCTGTCTCGGTGCCATAGCCGGGATGGAACCCAGATTGAAAAGGGTCTAGGAAACTGATGCTGTCCAGATGCTCCTGGAGCTGGATCGCCACCGCCTGCTCAATAACCTTCCCTAAAAAGGGAAGGTTAGAGACAGGTTGGTAGCTGGAGAGTGAGTCCACATCTAATGATGGTTTCTTCAGCAGAGGGTGCACCACAGCCTCCTTGAGGCTGGGTGACAGCCTTCCCTGACGCAGGGACTCATTAACCACTCTTGCCAGCACTGTCCCTAACGTCTCCCTGGAGGCTTTCACCAACCAGGACGGGCAAGGATCAAGTTCACAACTGGTGGCTCTCACAGACCCCAGAACATCCACTGCATCGGCTGGCATCACTTCCAGAAATTCCCCCCACAAATTTCAACCAGACAGGGCCTCCATAAGCTCGCACTCTCCATGTACTGCCCCCAACCCAGTGTCAAAGTCACTCTGAATCTGAGCGATCTTGTCTGCAAAGTAGGTGACAAACTCCTCACAGTGGGCCTGGGACAAGTCCCCATCCAGGCGGAGGAAGACCAGACTGACCAGACCCCACACCACCCGAAACAGCTCCTCTGGGCATGACTTTGCAGACACTATGAGGGCAGCAAAGAACTCCTTCTTTGCTGTCCTCACAGCCTCAATATAGGACCGCAAATGGGCCCTATGGAGAAGTCGGTTGGAGTCAGAGCGAGTCCGATGCCAGCGTCGCTCTAGCCTCCTGCCTACTTTTTTCATACACCGCAGCCCCTTAGTAAACCAAGGGGCCCTGCGGTGATGAGACAGAGGCAGGGGGCGTCTCAGAGCCACCCTGTCAATGGGCTCCCCCAGTAAGCTGTTCCAATGCTGGATCAGCTCATCAACAGAGCGGCTGTCCAGGTCCAAGGTTAATTCCCTCAGGACCTCTTGGAACCACTGGGGTTCCATCAGCCTCTGAGGGTGGACCAATCTAACTGGTCCCATCCCCTTCTGGAGGGGGCACACTGAGAGACTGGCCTGGAGGAGATAATGGTCCATCCATGACAAAGGCATAGCCCTAACCTCCCCCACTACCAGATCACCCGCCTCAAGGCCAGAACTGAAGATCAGGTTGAGGGTATGTCCCCCCAACGTGGGTCAGGCAGTTGACCTCTTGGGACAAATCCATGCTTGCCATGGTGGCCATGAATTCTCGCTCTGCTCCTACAAGGCCGGCATCGGCATGGACGTTGAAGTCCCCCAGGACCAAAGTCCTGGAGGAGCCCAGCGCCACCTCTGAGGCCAACTCTACTAGAGTGGCAAGGGATGCTGCCAGACAGGAAGGGGCACCAGCACCCCTAACCTGCCCCCAGCCAAATCAAACACCACATGGAGGGCCTCAATACCTGCAATCTCCTGAATTGGATATCTCCTGACAGGCCAGTCTTCTCTAAAGATAATCGCTATGCCACCTCCTCAACCACCTGTGCGGGACTGGTGCTGTATGGCATATTTTGCCACAATCACAAATATCCAAATCTTGTAGATAGTCTCGCTTTCTCATGTTGTTCTTCCATCTCCCAACCTCATTCAGAAAGTGATTTACATTCCTCAAAATTGGCCAGCTCAACTCTGCTCCTGCCAGAAGATGTTCAAGAATAATAACACCTCAGAACTATTGCGCTAATACGGATTCATTCAAATGGACAAATATCTGAATAAAACTTTTCTGGTGATGCAATGTGCATGTATTTGTTTATTTGGTAACTTTGTTTTGGTATTTTGTTTATTTAATTTATTCAGTAACTTAGCTTCAGTATTTCGCTTGCTTGGTTTGTACAAAATGACATGTTCATCCGTAATTAAAACTGGCCTAGGTGTATCACTGTACCATAAAGTGCAAGGAAGGAGGGGAGTTTCGGTGACCAGATAGGTCTTTTCCATCTCTTGTTTTAATGATTTGGACATATTCTGTTGACTTAACAATCTAAAGGATTTTTTCAAGACCTTGGATTCTAACCCTGAAAAAATTCCACCTGGTCATGCCAGTTTTACAAGTATTACAGTGCATTAAAAATAGTTAGGAACATACTTACCCTGTGTACTACAATATTATTACCACCCTCCTGCAGAGTTTATCCCACTTGTGTCTCTTTTATAATTCAGGTAATTTTTAATAAAATAATTCAAGAATCAGGCATAGATAAGGGATTCCAATGGTTGATTGCAGACTTAATCTTGCAAGATGTAAAAACCTCTGGCCTCCAACCAGCTAAGCATTTTAAGCAAGGGATGTGTTTAACTTTAAGTATGTGCGTAATCCCACTGATTTAAAGGAGTGAGGAAATACAAGACTTGAGGAGATACAAGGAGACAGCGGAATTGTATGGGGCTATGCATATGAATTGGCCATGATCCACCAACCGATCACTATGGAGTTAATGGGAGTTCCCCAGACTTGTGGTTTGCGCCCTTACAGAGAGAAGCACCTGCTTATGTGCTTTGCTGCTCAAGGGAAAGAGTGCTGAGCACCTTGTAGCATTGAGCTCTAAGTCATGTTATGGATAAGAAAGGGCATTTGTTGAATTCCATGGGTGCCTGCACAACAACACGTTTGTAATCACATTGTGCAATAGAACAAACAAGTAAAACTGTGGAGTTAACCCAAATTACTACAGGAGGAATCTTTTTTCTTATTAATAGAGAGGCCCTGAAGTCAGTAACAACCCTGATAAGGTATTTGGTTACACTGATGTAAATGTACTTTTCTTTATCAACATACAAACAGTGCTCTAATCTATTTATCTCCTTCACATTTTATTTACAGGATTTTTCTGTCTTTGAAGATTGCTTTCAAGCTCCAGTGCCCAATGGAACCAGCTTGATTCCTAGAGTAAACATACAACATTTGCTGTGTGCAATAGGGATTGTTTTATAAAGGAGTTTTCTGACTCATTCCTTTTCCCAAAAGCATGCTGAAATTGTGCATTTTATTCTCTTCTCTCTGAGCACACTGATGTAGGACATGACAGCTGTTCATGTGGCAATAAGTCATGGCAATTCTACAGTTTTTTTCATCCTGCACCTGAAATCTCAGGCAAAATAGATATGAGTGCAGGGCCCTTTAACTCAGAGATGGGGAACCTTTACCCACTTTGAAAATTGGATAGAATTGGATACAAGTTGGGTCCAGAGGTGCTCAAGGGAGTGTTCGGAATAGGGGAAGGAAGGGAAGGGTCCAGGTCATGGATCTGTGCCAGGGGTGGGGAACCTCAGGCCCAGGGACCAAATGAGGTCCTTGGCAAGTTTTTATGTGGCCCCTTTCCAGGTCCTGGATCTGGCCCTTGGATCCAGTTCCTACCTCCAAACACTGAATGACTGAGCTCAGGGTAAGGGGGCAGAGTTGAGGGCATGCGCACAAGGATTGGGAACAGATCCATGATCTGCATAAGTGCATCCCTTAACCACTCTCCCTCTGGTGAAACTGTACAGACTCTGGTGCTCCTGCCAGAAGGTGAGCTGCCGCTTTCTGCATCAGTTGCAGCTTCTGGACAGTCTTCAAGGGCAGCCCCACATAGAGCATGTTGCAGTAGTCTAGTCTCAAGGTTACGAAGACATGGATGATGGTGGCCAGATCCGAATCCGATAGAAAAGGTTGCAGCCTTCTCACCAGATGAAGTTGGTAAAAAAGTATTCCTAGCCACCACTGCAACCTGACAATCCAGGCGCAGTGGATTCAGGAGCACCCCAAGGCTGTGAACCTAGGAGACCAAGGGAGACTGGACCCTGTCAGCGACAGGGGTTTCCACCTCTCCCAGGTCACAAGACTGAACAACCATTATCACCTTGATCTTATTTATTTATTTATTTATTTATTTATTTTATTTTTATTTATTTTAAAAAATGATACCCTGCCCCTTTTGCCACAGGCATCCCGGGGCGGCTAACAACATCAAAGATAAACACAATAAAATATCATAAAACATAATAAAACATCAATAATAAAAAAGAATACAAACCAACCCCCTCCCTCACCAACCCCCACCCCCTACCCACCCCTCACCCTTCTCCCTCGCCAAATGCTTGACGGAACAGCCAGGTCGTACAACTCCTTCGGAAAGCTGGGAGGTCTGGATCTTATCTGGATTCAACTTCAGTTGGCTTGCCCGCATCCAGTCCCCAATGGCAGCCAATGACTGGATGACTACTGAGACGGCAGGACCTGGGTCAGATGAAAAGGAGACATAGAGCTAGGTGTCATCCACCTATTGATGGCACCCTTCTCCAAATCTCTGAATGATCTCGCCCAGGGGCCTCAGATACACATCGAACAGGAATGGGGACAAGATGGAACCCTGCAGGACCGCACAAGGGGGCCCCTAAAGGGAGGATGAACCACCGCCCATAACTGCCCTCTGGATTCTCCCACCCAGGAATGAGTGGAACCACACAAGAGCAATCCCATGCACCCCATCTAGGTCCTGCAGCCATGTCAACACTCTCACCCCCATGGTCAATGGTATTAAGGGTTGCTGAAAGATCTAACAAAATCAGCAGGGTCCAATTCCTCCTGTTGACTTCTAAGAGGAGATCGTCAACCAAGGCCACAAGCACAGTTTCAGTGCCATGCCCAGGACAAAAAACTGACTGACATGGGCCCAGGAAAGGGATAGCATTGAGAGTGCCCAGAGCTGCAGGGCAACCGCCCACTCAATAACCTTCCCTAAAAAGGGGAGGTTAGAGACAGGGCGATAGCTGGCGGAGGAGTCAACATCAAGAGATGGTATTTATTTGCATTTAGTATTTGCATTTATTTGGATTTGTACCTTTGCCTGTGTTCACTGCATTTTTCCCATCAATGCCACTGTGGAAAATGCAGTGAAGACAGGTCTCTATGTATGGATTATTTTGGCACAGAAGGGCAGTGAGGCATTGCCAGTTTGACAGACCTCTACGGAAATGCAGTCAAAAAATGCTGCTAAGTTTGCTACCAATTTTAGGGGGAAGGTGATTAATACGGCTAGCCTGGTGGGGAGGTTGTTAGCTTGGAGAGGGTGGAACGGGGTATGGGTCTGGCTCGGGGGTGGGGGCTTGAAGGAGAGTGAGGCATGCAGCTGGCTTGGGAGAGAGGAGAATAGAACATGAGGCATGGGTCCAGCTTGGGAGAGCGATTACTGACTTGGGGGGGTATGGGACTAGGCTCAGGAGAGGTTGTTGGCTTTGGGAGTGGGAAGGGGACATAGGCTGGCTCAGGGAGGGAGGTTGCTGCCTTGTGGAAGGGTCTCTGACTTGAGGAGGGGAGGAGAGGCATGAAGCTGCCAGGCGGCTATTTCTCCCTGGCTTGACTGGGCTTTGCTGGGTTGAGCCTGGCTGCATGACTGGAGACTGCAGTTCTGAGACAGCAGCAGCCCCTGCAGGTGGGGAGGGCTCAGTTCAGGCTCTCCAAGCAGGCAGCTAAGCTGAGAATCTGAGAACACCCCAGTTCTAAACTGGTTATGTACTTTAGTTTTGGGGGCTTAGTTCAAGATCTCAGATATTATGTTTTTCAGGAAATACTGGGTTTGCTTGAAACCCAAATACACAGCCCTAGTATTTGTATTTCGAATATGGAAGCCCCAAAGGTCTTTTTTGCATTTATTTGTAAAACTATGGCGCTATCTACATTGACTTGGCTTGCATGATGGTTTATTAAGCCTGTTGATAAGCATTCCTACTGGTAATCAGGCAAGAATCTGTTTGGGTGGGGATGGCTCACTGTCTAGGCCTTTTTCTATACGGAGGGGGGTCAGGCAAGGATGTGTGCTGGCCCCCCTATTGTTTAGTCTATATCTTAATGATTTACCCCAAATCCTGGCGGATGAGGAGTGTCACACGCCAAGGATTCAAGATCGGGTCACCCCTGTTCTTTTGTATGCGGACGATGTGGTTATGATGGCTCAGACAAAAAAGGGGATGTGCAAGCTGCTTGGAAAATTAATCAACTATTGTACTGATAAAGACTTGAATATCAACTGCCAAAAGTCTCAGGTTATGGTGATAGGTGGGAGAGCCCCTAAGGGTAGGAATATAAATGGTAAGGGTTTTGTACCGGTGGACTCTTATGTTTACCTGGGGATCACTATATCCAGAACTGGGTCTTGGGAAAGGCACCAAAAATTAATAGCTGCTAAGGCACTGGCGGCAGCAAAAGGGATCTTAAGGCTAACTGCTAGATCTGCTGGCATTATCATCTCAGCGGTTTTCGATGTATTTAAGACAAAGGTGCTCCCTATTTTGCTTTTCGGGTCAGAATTGATGATAGCCTGGTCTTTACAACAACTTGAAGTTCTCCAAAATAAATTCCTCTGTAGTTTGCCTCGGGTCCCGCAGGGAACCCCAGCTGCGGTTCTCCGAGCTGAAACTGGTATGATCTCTATTTCCCACATGGTCAAGCAAGCAGCAATTGGATATTGGTCCCGCCTATGATTACAAGGGGAGACGGCTTTACCTTTATTATGTTTACAAGAAGAACTGCTGTATCAAGGGGCTTTGAAATATCCCTGGTTATCTCAAGTGGCATCTTATATGGGCTATTTTGGCCTCTCTTTCCCCTATTTATGTGGGAAGGGCTGGGGATGGCAGCGGAGTATAGTTAAGGCCACAATGTTGGACATTGCGAAACAGGAAGATAGGACTATAGTGGTAGAATGGAAAGCTACCCCCTGGTTAAAATATATAAAACTGCAACATGGCCCTGAATGGCTGGACAAGCTGGGTGATCAAACCTCCAGAAGGACCTTTACTCTTCTAAGCCTGCAGCTCTTTCCCTCAGCTGTTCTCTCGGGAAGATACAATAATACTCCACGAGAACAGCGATGGTGCTATTGTGGGGAAATGGAGATTGAGGACCTTAAACATGTGTTATTGTGCTGTCCAGCATACTCTGAGATTAGGACAATTTGGTTGGAACCATTATATGGTATAGGAAAGGTTGGATCCGATATAAGCAAATTGAAATTCCTCCTTGCCACTCAGGAGGAATCAGTAATGCGGGCAGTAACCTCCTTTATGTTCCTGGCCATGAAGTTAAGAGAGGGGACTCTATCGGAGGGTTGTGAGCCTGTATTTAACTCGGGCTGCAACTAAATCATTATGTGACATTATCTACTGAAAGACAAAGTGCACAGGAAGTGTAGCTCGTAAGATACCAAGGTTGGAAGACTGCTGGACTGGACATAAATAAGAGATTTTGTTACTGGCTGTGGATTTGTGATCTGTCCCTCATAGATTACAAATCCCGTTATTGGGACTTTGGATACCTATAACTTACCCCCTGCAACCAATTGGGATGGATGTCAATTTTGGGAAAGTGTCTAGCTAATTTACTGTTATTAAATTGATTGTCGTATGATGATTGGTTTTCCTTATGTTTGTTATATATTTTATTACCTGTTTTATTATATAAACAAACCAATGTGTTATTTGTTCTTTAGTCTTAGTACTATTGTTCTTGGCCAAGGCGAGAGCTAGTGCCATTAATAAATTTGTATTCATTCATTATTCATTTATTTGTATTTTGTCAAAACCCAAATGCACAGCCCTGCATTTGACTAAATTTTGAGGTGGAAGAAACATTTGAAATTCTAAGCCATATGATGGCTTTTTAATTTTTCTGCATTTTAAAAGACTAATTTAGGAATGCAGAAAAAAAGATAAATGATGGAAAAACTGCAGGAGAATCCAAAATTTTTGCAAGTGCAATTTTTTACTATGTTTTCTGATTCAAAAACACCCTATTTTTCAGCAAAGTTATTTCAGACTTTTTTTTGCCCAAGAGAAAACAACATAATTAGCAACCATGAGATAACCTATTGCAAAAATATACAAGTACATACATTAAAAACTACTCATACATACAGAATAAATAAAAAAAACCAAACACTATGGGTAATTTCAGACATTACGATACCACGGCCAACCACAGTGAACTCCCTGTGGTGGCCACGGTGCTGTAACGTCTAAAGGGGTACCCGCCAGATGTTCACCCCCATGAACCCCTGGCGAGAATCCCTTTGACCACGCTTTCAGACCTCCGACCACCCGGAGGTCCGAAAGTGTGGTTAGATTGGCCATGGGCCAGAATCGGCGAAAAGTACTGTCTGTTACCTTCCGCCGATCCCGGGTCGTGGTCCCGACCATGGGAGAGGATTGGGCTCAGCGGCCGGATTGGCGACTGCACCTGTCCGTCTCCTGGAGGGCGGGCGGCCGGGGGAGCGCGGGGCTCGGACCTGTGCGACTGCACGTCACACCACGCAGCCCCGCCCCTTCCTTGATCCCCGAGTGGATCAGCCTGGCACGTCGAAAGGACGGCCAGACTGATTCCTGACTGGGATTTGAAATGGATCCCAGTGCATGGTTGGACATGCCCTGTGCACATCTGAAATTACCCTATAAACAAACCAACTAACATGAATAAAATCACATCACTGAGGCAAACCATGACACACAACAATCTTCTTAAAATGTAACCACCACCCAAACATCTGTCTTGAGATATTACGAGAATGTCTCATTAGAATCACCATGCTAGACCCAGCTAGTGCTGTTAAGTTGGAGTTTCAAGGAGAGCTTTAACACAAAGTGTTCTCCTTTTATTGAATATAGCAAAAAAATGAGCAACTCGCGAAGTAATGTTTATACTTTTATGATAATAGCAATTGCATATATTTCACAGTTGAACGACCAGGTAAATCTGTCAAAAATGGGGATAATAATTTATCTCAGGCCTCCTCATACCATGAGCAATCAAATAAGATGTGCATCACTGTCCGAACCTTGCCCAAAGGGCAGGGACAGTATTGCTGAACCAGGGGTGTTTTAGTAAATCCCCCTTCCAGCAGTGCAGATTCTAAACAATTAAATCTGACCTTAGAAAACAATCTTCTATGCTCTGTCACAAAAACATAAAATACTCCACAACCCTGCAGCATCCCCCCGATCCAGCTCCACCCCAACCTCCTCTCTCACCCCTATCCCCCCACAACACCCCCCTCCCCTAACCCCCACTGCCAAATGCCCTTGTGAAATAAAACCATTTTGCACTGCCTCCTAAAGGCGCTCAAGCCCAGACATAAACAAACCTCCAAGGAGAGGGAGTTCCACAGCTATGGAGCGGTGGCCGAGAATGCCCTTCTTGTTGAGGAGACCAAATTAAAAACTGGTACCTCCAAACAGGCATCCCCGGCTGACCACAATGGCTATGATTGGACATGGTAGGCCAGATGAACTTCCAGATAAGTGGGTCCCAAGCCATTTAGGACTATAAAGGTCAAAACCAGCATCTTAAATTGTGCCAGGAAGACAGGAGGCAACCAGTGCAGATTCCGGAGCACTGGTGTTATGTGCTCCTGGCAACCTGCCCCCGTAAGGAGCCGGGCTGTCGCATTCTACACCAGCTGCAGCTTCCGAACAGTCTTGAAAGGCAGCCCGATGTAGAGCACACTGCAGTAGTCTAGCATTGAGATAATGAAGGCATGGATGATGGTATTGCCTGCTAATGCGGAGGATGTTCTTGCGGCGGTCAGAGTCACCTCTTGTGAACTGGACCCATGCCCATCCTAGCTGGTCAAGGCCAGCCGGGAGATGTTGGGGCCTTTGCTGGGAGGGGTGGTCAATGCCTCAGTTCAGGAGGGCAGAGTGCCAGGCTGCCTCAAAGAGGCAGTGGTGTGACCTCTGCTCAAGAGGCCATCGCTTGACACTGACTTCCTCGCCAGTTCTCTGCCAGTCTCTAACCTTCCCTTTTTAGTGGCTTGGCAGCTGCAGGACCATCTGAACCGCATCCGTTTTCTAGATCCTTCACAGTCTGGCTTTTGCCTGGGCTATGGCACTAAGACTGTTCTTGTGGCCTTGGTCAATGACCTCTCCCACAAAATGGATCAAGGTCGACTGACTTTGTTGATTTTTGTTAGATCTGTCGGTTGCATTTGATACCATTGAACATGAGATGTTGAGGACTCGTCTACAGGACCGAGCCGGGGTGGGACTGTTCTTGAATGGTTCCGCTCTTTCCTGGCCTGAGGAACTCAGCAGGTGGTGCTGGGGGATTGTTTTTCATCCCCCTGAAACCTCTTGTGTGGAGTCCTGCAGGGTTGTATTTTGTCCCCTCTCCTGTTCAACGTGTACATGCAGCTGGTGGGCGAGGTCATGAGAGGGTTTGATGTTCGGTGTCATCAATATGCTGATGACACCCAACTCTACCTCTCTTTTACATCAGACCCAGACCCCACAGACTCAGTGCTCTCCTGGTGTTTGGCAGCTGTGGGGGACTGGACGAGGGTGACCCAAGCTGAATCCCGACAAGAGGAGGTGATGTTGGTGGGAAGGGCAGTGGGGTTGGTGTGCCCTATCATTGAGGGGGTTCACCCTCTGCTGTTTCATCAGGTTCATAGTCTGGGGATGTTCCTCGACTCTCAGCTCCACCTGGATACCTAGTGGGGGCTGTAGTGAGGAGCACGTTTCACCAGTTACATCTAGTGCGGCGTCTTTGGTCGTACTTCTCAGACTCTGACCTGGTCACTATCATTCATGCTTTCATCACCTCAAGACTGGACTATTGTAATATACTTTACATGGGACTACCCATGGTGACAGTTTGGAGGGTGTCCCCTTATGGGGACAGGTTGCCGTGAGCACATTGCATCATTGCTCCATTCTCTGCACTGGCTGCCTATAGTCTTCCAGGCCCGATTCAAGGTGTTGGTGCTTACCTATAAAGCCGTACACGGCCTGGGCCCTACCTATTTGTGGGACCGCCTCATTCCTTGGGCTCTGGATTGGCCCCTGCAGTCTACTGGGAGCACCTTTCTTGATGTCCCCCGGGTATTGTGGGGGGTGACTATGGAGAGGGCATTCTTGGTGGCTGCATCGAGGCTGTGAAACTCCCTCCCAGAAGAGGCCCGTGTGGCCCAGGACCTCTTCGCCTTCTAATGATTGTGTAAGACCTGACTGCTACGCCATGCTTTTGGCGAGGGAAATGGGTAGGGTGGGGAGTTGAGAGTTAGGGAGGATGATTTTTTGTTGTTTTTCATTGTATCCTGTAGCACCTCATTAAGTGGGTTTTATATTGCTGTTTTACATTTTTATTGTATTTTACATTGGTTGTTTTTATACGGACGGCCCCACTCACCGCTGCGTATTCCAGCAGGTGTGCGGTCTGTGTAAATGGGCTAGCAGTGGCTGATGGCACCCAGCGTTCACTCCAGAACTCCGAATGATCTCATCCAGTGGCTTCATATACACGTTAAACAAGAGGTGAGGGGACAAGCTGGAATGCTGCAGAACTCCACAGGGGAGATCACGAGGCAATGACGAGCAATTGCCCATCACCATCCACTGAGACCTCCCTGAGAGGAAAGAGTGAAACCAATGAAGAGCAGTTTTGTGCACCCCCACCAGGTCCTTCAGTTGAGTTAACAACTCCTTGTGATTGACAGTGTCAAAAGCCACTGGCAGGTCTAATATCCACAAATACATAATCTGCCCTTATTTCAGAACTGTCATTTATTTGGCCAGGCATTCAACAGGCAGGGTTAGGATATGGCTATTTTATATGTGGTTTTATGGGTTTTATTTTATGTTTTTATGATGCTGTTAGCAGCCCTGAGCCTTATGGGATGGGTGGGATAAAAATCCAGCTAAATAAATAAGTTGGGTTGGGACCAATAGAACTTTTTGGGAGACTCACAAATATGTGAAAGAAACTGTAGAATAGTTCCATACCTTACACCATATATATTTATTTTTCCTCTTGGGCACTCTATCAAATACAAGAATTTACATTTGAGCAATCAATCACGAAACTACCACAAACAGATCACTTATATTTTAGACACACAATGTGTGGTTTCCAGGGGCACAGATATTCCTACTAATGAAACTTTGCTTCAGACCAAGCTCTATATGGGTCATTCGCATTCCAAATTTCCCTGGTAAGCAAGACAGACTTGTGGCCTCCCACAATACAGATGTGACTATTTTGTAGACTTGTTGCACAAATAATTTATTTTCAGCCATAAGGCTTAAGGGGTTTAAGTGTTTAATATTACCAAAGCTTTTAAAGATGCACATTTGAATACAGTGTACGGGGAACACCTGGCTTTAGTAACCTTTTGGTAAAAATCCTTGTTATCCCTCTGTTTGACAGAAGGGTATATTTATCCCCTGACTTTTTGTCATGACCTTTGCATTCTGAAATTAATTAAAGGTTTATGTGCAGGAATGCAGAGAACAGGAAATCAGGAAATAGCATGGGAAATGGCTTTCCTGTCCTGTTTCACTGGTTTACGTACTGTAACGTCATCACGTGCATAACGTCGGCATAAGTGATTTGGGATGTATCATCCATGTCCATCGATTTAAATAAGATAGATCACTTAAAACCTACATATGATTTGATCAATTTGATTTCAGTCCATCACAGTTAAAGCACTTTTAAAAGAGCTTACACTCTGATCTCCAATTGATTTATTTAGCATCCTGTTTACAAAAGAAACGCACCCTTCCCTGCAAACATATTTGGACTGATTACACTAAATTATGCCAATAATGAATTTATCTTTTTTGTCCTTGACTCCTGTATTAACCGTAAAAGAGATCAAGGGGTGTAGTCCTTACCCATTTAAATCAATGGGCTCAGATTGTAGCCTAAGCCTACTCAGTAGACAACCCTTGCCTACTCACCCATGAGTTGCACAAACTAAACACTAACCTCTGATCAACTAGAAAGCAAAGTTAGATGTTTTTTATGAATACAGTAAAACACATTTGAAGATTGTAAGCCATTTCACAGAAACATTTCATACCTTTTAAGTGCTGTAGCAAAGAGATAGTGTACTTTAGACAAAGTTGAAATCTACCACTAAGGAGGTGGTATTAATCTCTTTAAAAGCCTTGTTAAAAAGCACTAAGACTGTGTTGTAAGAGCAGCTTACTAGCTCTATAATAGGAGTAATAACTTGTCTGAATTATTTTTGAGTGCTAGACCACAGGGTAATGAAAAAACACACATTAGACCACAGGGTAATGAAAAATCACACATAGAGCTTACTATGTGCCATGGTCAAGTTATTCAGAATTGCTTAGTACCTGAAATCAATAGAAGAATAGAAATCAATTGATCTGTAGAAATCAACAGAAGTAGACCGCTTCCATTATTTATCAATATTGGTCCACTTTTCCCTTTTGTCTCTTTTGCCTGGTACCCATTACCATCAGATTTGAGCTCCTGACACGATTAGAATCTAAATTTCAGTTTTGCAAAAATCTAACACTTGTATCCATACTAGTCTATCTTGAAGTCAAAGGAACTGCAATCTCTGCATACAAAACCAGGACAATAGCCAATCCAGGAGTCTTTCCCTAGCACCACTTGATCCTGTCCCCATCGAAGTTACTGGCACAAATTCCATTACATTGGCTGAAATAGTGGTCTCACTGAAGTCAATAACAAAACATCCAACTTCGCTCTCTGGCTACACTAAGGGTGAAAACAGACATGACGCTAACCACCCTTTAACCACCCTTGGTGGTCATTTATGCATGTTTCAGGGCTGCATAGGGCACCAATACAGTCCTGCAACATGCATAAATAACCACCAAGGGTGGTTAAAGGATGGTTAGCGTCATGTCTGTTTTCACCCTAACAGTGGGGAACCGTTCCCCTCCTACTTTAAGAATGACTATAAACTCTGCAGCCAGGATAGCAATTGGAGGCGGGGGTGTTTAAAAAGGTGTTCTTGTGACTGGGGAAGGAAGGGGAGCATTCAGACCATGATCATGCCACCCGTCTGTCCATCCCCTGTCATTGAGGATCTGCTCTTTTTCACACTATTCAGTGCTTGAGAGTAGTGACTGGATCCATAGCTGAAATCCACCAATTGGAAAGGGGTCAAATAAAACCCAACTGTGGGCAAGATTTGGTGCACGAGCCACAGGTCCCATCCTTACCTCAGTCTACACCATACGGTTTGAGGACAGAGTCAAAAAGACTATTCTCTTTCTGTTAGATAGAATAATATTCTTTACTTATATATTCCCAGATTTTACTCTCTGCTCTTGGCTTCTGACAATGGGATTTTGTTTCTTGTTCCAGTAACTAGCCTACTGAATTTGTTTAGTCATGCATTTGTGAAGTGATTGTCTATACAGGTAACTATTCAATATAGTATTTGAAACTGGAATTTTTCAGACACTTAAAAAAAATAATCGGATGGATATTTTTATGAAGTAATTAGTGGTTGCTAAATATACCAACTGCAAAACCAAAGACCAGCATAAACAGATAATTGTTCCCAGGCAAGGAGAAGTAGAGCATTAGGAGATAGCATAAATAGTCAAACGTGACCTCCAAAGGTCAAAAGAGAACTAAACAATTTTGTCACAGCCTTCGCTTATTTAAGTCAATGCAAGCTCAATTTCCTTTATGCTGTTTGGCCTGGGATTTTATACTGTCCAGCATTACTCTCTCTGCCTTTCTGTTTTGACAGAAAGATCCACAGAGCCAGTTGTTCTCAATACATTTACTAGATGTGAGCAATTATTACAAAAGAACAGTGGAAAGCATTTGGCAAGTCAGATGAGACCATTTCAACCCTAGCACCACCTCAAACACCCAGCTAAAATGTCCACATTATATTAATTCGTACCAATGATTTACTGAGGTCAGTGGCAATAAAAATGCAAGTCAGCAGCCATAGAAGCATTTGGGAACTGGGATGATTATTTTTAAACCCATTTCCTGCAGCCAAAATCAAGATGGTCAGTGGAGGAAGGCACAGAATAACATTTACATTTTTAAATTCCATTTTTATTGGAATTAAATTCCAAGCTGCTGAAGGAACTGGCTAGCCTGTTTCCAAATAGGCTTTATTTAAGACGAAACCCATTCTTAATAAGAACTTTTGTGTCCCACCCACCCAAAAAATCCCTGTTGTTTTCTCCTTTCAACATAAGACTATGATTTCATTGCGGGAGGTGGGGATCCTATGCATTCTCTCCATGGATGCAAGGCTTATTTGATTTTAGTCTTAAAAACCTGTTCATTTTCATAGCACACTCTGGGATGACAAAAAGACATTTTATCTTTGTTTTGTTTCTCTCCCCCTGTCCCCCCCCCCTCCACCCCCTTTCCCTTAAGAAATTAAGTTTCCTTTGGGCGATTATAAAAATCACTGAAAAGCCCAGGGGGAACTATGCCTCAGTGACAAAACAAATTTGCCACAAATCATTTTACAAAAGAACAGCAGGACTTTCGACTAAACTCAGGCACTGTTCCTATTCATCATTCATTTGTTTTGGAAACTCCACCCTCCGCCTGCCATGTTCAATATCTAATTGGCATTCTGACACCTCAGAGGAGTGAGCATCTTCTGCATGGATGCTTCTCGCAAGCCTTTTGTTCTGTAAGTTTGAGTTCAAGGGATTCAACTCACCGATACACTAGATTCCTGCCATTGTTTGGGCAACAACTCCTTTTACTGAAGGAAGAGAACAGGGAGGTGGGCGACGTACAAAAGATAAACACAAACATTTTGCACAAATACCATTTCCTCCAGTAAGCCTTTTAGGATTTTGGTGTATTAAAATTCAAATGCGTTCGAGCTACTTTCACAGGCTGGAGTGTCAAGATCTTTGCAATTTTACCATTAACAGCTATTGACAAAAGGTTAATTACTGTTGCAATGACAAGCATGTTTCATAATTGATTAAAACTGAACACAGTTTCTTTCTTTCTTTTTTCTTAAAGAATGGCAGTTCAATTATCATAAGTGGACAATTTAGATAATGCAAGATCTACCTCTAAGGGATGTTGGGAAACTTAATTAATTAATGTTTTTGAAGCACTTGGATGAAAGATATGGTAGAAGTGTGAAATGATCATATTGTTGGTTCTACCAGTTAATCAGAGATTGGTTTCCATCCTCCTGAAATTAGACCTCAATTGGCCTGAAAAAATCATTGTTACAATTTAATTGAATTTATTTATTGACAATACTTCTTTTTAAACGGACTGCCCCTGCAGTGGTGCTCCATGGGCGCGCCGCTGCAAGGACGGTGTAGGGGGGCGGGTGCATCCGGACATACACCCACTGCTGGTTGCTCCGTGGGTGGGTGTGGGTGAAGATGGGTGTTGGCCGGGGACAAACACTCACCAACACCCACCGAAAGTGGTGTTTACACAGATGCCCCCACCCATCTCCACTCAGGGAAATGCTCCCCACCCACCGGCCAACACCTATCTCCACCCAGAGGAACTGGGTGGAGGCATCATGTGTGCACAGGGCCCATGGTGATTGGCTGCAGTGGTGCCCTGCAACATGTATAATAAAATGTAACACCCATTTTATGGGTGTTAGAGCATCTGTGTAAAAAGGGCCATTATCCCAGGTGGGTGTCCACCTGCCCGTTTATCAGGTGTTTGCCTCCATTGCCCACGTGGCCACCACCCACCAGACCTGCAGCCCCCATTCATGGCGGGGTCTCAGAGCATGCGAAGCCTGCTGTGCAGGTGAATGCAGGCTAATGTGTGCCCACCTGTCTGCGTCCCATCAATTAGGTTGCATGCAATGTCTCTGCGCTTATAGGTCCTCCAGCAACACAGAGTCATGAGCAAAAATCCTAGAGCGTCTGAGGAGCAACCTCTTCCTGCCCCTCTCTCCACTCTCACTGGTGCTGCCTGTGAGAGCTGCCTGCAAGCACATGAAATACACGCAGGAGGCTGCCCATTTATTAGGCTGGACATACTAAACATATGAGTGAGGGTGGCACAGACCGAACCTGGACTGCAGCGGGCTAGTGTCTCGGTTGTTAACACCCATAGAAGCAGCTACAGGCCCAACCAAAGCCAAAATGTCACTGTGATAAGCATTATAGGAAACAAAGAACCTGTAAGTCTTTTTTACACGGACGTCACCCACCCACGAACACCCAAAAACACCCATCGGATGGGTGGGAGAAAGTCCATGTAAACGTCCATGACTGGGTGGGTGTGCATTCCCGACCCACCCACCCACACCCATGGAGCAGCCGGGAAGGAGCCAGCATGCTCCATGGGTGATGGGTGGAGGTCGGTGGAGATAGGTGTCCAACACCCACCCGTCCGTGTAAAAACCAAAACATCCACACCCATGGGGATGGGCCCGCCAATACCACCGAGAGATGGCTAGAGAGGCCATGCAGGTGCCCCCAAGCAGACACACCCACCGGTGGAGACACCAGATGTCCTTCCGGGAGGCATTGGGGGCCCTGTGGCGTGAACCCCAGTGCAACATGGGCCTCCCAGGCATGGAAGGAGGGATGGCAGCCAACATGCACCATCGCACCCTCCCACTGGTGCAGGTGCACCCTCCCAAGCCCTTCGGCCAACCCTGGCTTCCCCAGCAGCACTTTCCCCGGCCTGGTTCACAGGGTCCCCCTCCCATAGCCCCCCCCCAACAGCATGGGGGACCGCCTTCCCGGTTCCTCGACTGCTGCTTCCGAGACTCCCTCCTCCTGGGACCACAGCCTCCTCTGAACATCCCGGCACCCCTAGGAAACCAACTGCCCATGGCGGCTGCCTAACCAGGTCAGGTGAGTCAGATCACTATATGGTCTCTAAGGGGGGGTGGGCAGGTGCACCTTGACCTGCACAGGGATGGGTGGTGGGCTTTCAGCATGAGGATCCATGGAACCCCCAGAGAGATACAAACAGGGTACTGGGGCAGTAGTGCAGGGGATCCATCCAGGGTAAAAATGTAATTCTTACTGTATGCTTGAATATCATAGGGTCCAATACCTGAGCCTGGAGTGGAGCGGCCGGTGGACGACCCAGAGCCCGGGCCATCAGGCCACTGCTTGCTGTGGACGGCGGCAGCAAAAGGCTGCAGGGAGACAAACCCCGGTGATATGCCGAAGCGGGGACGTGGAAGGCCCCGCAAGAAGTGAAACCCACCCCTTGTAAATAACCCCTAATAAACAATATGTATATAGTACCTCTATGTCATTTGTTATGTTCAGGGGGCTGCATGTGCTGGGAAGGGATTTGTAGCAGACATAAGGGGCCGTGCCATGCTCAATACAGGTGTGGGACCGATACCACTCATGCCTTCCAGAAGGCAGTGGGGAAACGACAAACCAACGGCAAAAGAGCACAGGCCTGCACATTGATACCACGGTTGCACTGCATATGCTAACCAGAATCCAGAGAAAGCCATATGCGATACTAGGGGTGGGACATCAGGTCAAATACCGGCTACTGGATTTACCAGTTACTGGATTAAAAAAACCCGGATTGCCGGATTTGTACCAGTTTACCGGTACTGGATTTGTTCCATTGATTTAAATGGGGAACTGTCCCCATTGAAATCAATGGAAAAAAACCCCAAAAACCTCCCCCCTCCCCCTCCCAGACTGTGCGGGTGGAAGGGGGGGCACCCCCACCCACCCTGCCCAGCCTGGATTAAAAACAATTTTTTTTTAACCCTAAGTCCACTCCCGTCCCTACTAGTGCGGGCTTTGGGCCGCCGCCGGCGATCCAGAGCCCGCACCAGCAGGTACTAGGGTGATCCCTGGGGTGGGGGGTGGTTTAACACACACCCCACCCCAGGGATCACCCTACCTCCCCACCCAGGGATCGCCTACCTTGCGCTCCGGGCAGCGGCGACGGCGGTCCGACTCCGGCGGCTTCAGCGCTGGCTGTGGCTGCCGGCTTCAGCGCTACTAGGCCTTCCTGGGAAACCCGGAAGTTCACCGGAAGGCCTAGTAGCACCGAAGCCACTGGATAGGCCCTCATGAGCCAAGGGCTCAGTGGGTAGGCGGGGTCCTCAATCACTACCGGAGCCATGGACACACCCTCAATCACCCAATACAGGTTGGGGGCTATCTTAACATCAAACATCCGGGCATAGAAGGGTGACGTCCGCAGAATGCATGCATCATGGCTCCTCTCTGACTGGCCAGTGTACACGTCAGTGAATAGGCACCTGTGATTCACAACGGCCCGCAGATTTAGGGAGAATGCCTGCTTTTGGTTCAGATAGTCAGTCTTGGCGTGAGGGGGTGGATGATAGGGAGTGGGTGCTGTCTATTGCACCAATACAATGGGGCAAAGCCCATGTCCACAAAGCCGCGGATCACAACCTCTGGATCGTGGAGTTGGATGACCTGCTTGAGTAGCAGCTCCACTATCGGGTCACACACGTTGTGGAGTGGCCTGTTAACAGTAGCAGTCCCCACTCAGGACTGCTCCCCAACGCTCCGACATGAATAAGGGGTAGCCAGCCTCCACACCGCTATGGGCCAATTGCATCCCTGGGTGGCAGCGGATACCTTATGTTGGTAGCAATCCTCCGGAGATGTGGGTTGAGGATCTCACCGAGCCGGGTCAACAGGGAGTGGTTCATGCGGAAGTGGTCCGTCCATTCCTTGTTGGTCCAGGTAGCCAGCATGTTCTCCCACCATTCATTGGTGTGTGAACACATCCAATTCAGCCGCCAAATTGGGACAGTCACACGACGGCCATAAAGGTTGAGGGGCCACCTGGATAGGACAAGCCGCATGTTCTGAGACAATGCTGTTCCGCACATAGCATGTCGGCGAGCAGAGATCCACCTCGCACACCGCAATGATGCCACTCGGCGCATGTTGGCCGCTCTCCTGCGCCGTGTCCCATGGTTGTAGAAACAGGGCTCTGGGAGGAGGAGTTCAGTCCATTGCTTGAACACCTGGGCCAAGATCACAAAGCATGCGCCCAGGACTGTTAGCAGGACAGCTTTCTCCTCTGGGGGCTATTCATCAGGCAGCATGGTACCACCAACACACACTCCGAGAGCACCCACCATCAGAGCCTATGATGGATCACCACAAAGGTCCCTGACAAGCTTCTAAGTGAACAGGTAGCTTGCCCCAATGCCTGCACCGCTGTGTTCATGACCCGCTCAAGCACCCATCCACTCAGTGCCCTGACTACTATCTAACCACCCGGTAGTGGCCTGTGCCTCCGACCTCCAAACCCTGTGCATCCAGCACACCCACACTGTGCTTCACATGTCCCCTGTAGCTCAACGGCTGTCCCCACGTAATGGGGACTGCTGCCACGGGCAAGCCACAGAGCACACCCCCTTCCCCCGTACACCTGGTAATGGACAGCACCACCTCTGTACTAGCTTAGCTCTCTTTCACAATCACTTTTCACACACCACACCTCCACCACCACTCTCTACACGCCACACCCGAGCCATGGAACCGAGCCACACATGTACTTTGGCGGAACATGCTTGGTGCCCATTGATTGGTGCAGTACTTTGGGTGTGTTCTGCGCACCTGGTCGATGTCTCCGCTCAGTGGGCCTACTGCACATCCCCCCACCTGCACAGACCACCTACATGGCAGGGGGCTCGGGCCACAGTGGGGCTGCAACGTAGACAAGGGGGCCTGGCCACACACACACCCCAGTGCCTTTGACACTCCCCTGTGTGATTAGTGAGCGGGATGCATCAGCGCTAGCCGCGTATCTTTCACAGCAAGTGAAGGCCATGGCATCATGCAGCTGTGCACACTCAAGCTATGCTTTATCCAGTGCCTGGCTTATTAGCTCCGTGCTAGCAGCAGCCATGGCCTGTTCACCTGTCATTGCTTGAGCTGGAATGTGCCTGCCTTGTGCGTGGGTTAGCGCTTCACAGAGCCTAGTAGCCTGCCCACTATCAGCTTTGCAAGGTTACCCTCCGGCTAGCGACGCGCTGTTCCTCGCGCATCGCTCATTCCCAGCTGCTCTCTGTGTAACTCTATTGCAATCCACCACTCAGCCCTTGACAAGGTCATGGCAGGGTGTGGAACAGGCCCTGAAGCAGATGGTTGTGCCCGGGAGGAGTGGTTGGCATGTGCCAACATGCTTCTGGGAACGCTGTGGCAGAGCCGCGATGTCCAGCTGCTGCTGAGCGACCCCCTGTCAGTGGCGGATGGATTCAATCTCCTGTCATGATACATGTGAGTGATGGGCCATCCATTTGGGGGTCCAGCTTGTCGGAAGCATGCCGGGGAGCTCGGCTTCACCGTCCTCCAGCAACCTCTTTGGGGGCACCCAGTTGCCACTGTAACATGCCGTGGAATGCACAGGAGATCGCGGCTGTTCACCTGGTGGCTGCTTGCAATGACTATAGACTGGCCCTCCAGGCCAGGGGTCCCTCTGTTGCTACCAACTACACCGGCATCCTACTGCATGTCTGTGGCATATTGCGACCGTAATCGGAATGCCTGGCCCTTCTTGGGGATCTGGGCTTGCTACTCCCTGATGTTGGTGGCCCACTACTGACCGGGACCCCTACCGCATTGGTGCTGGGCGCCCTGCGAGCGGTGCTGAACCGACAAGATGTCAGGGCTGCAGCTGCCATGGAGAACCACCTCCTGCCCTTCTTCATGGTGGATGGCCATATGCATTCCCAGGGATTCCGAAGGGGTCTATTCGTCTGGGAGGGTATTGTCGAGGGGCTGATGTTTACCGAGCACACTTTGGTCTCTCCCTGATCTGGCTGTCCCATCCTCCCGCTCTGTGGAAACGTGTTCCCCGTGACTGGGCTGCTCCTCCCCACTGTACTGTCTGACCCCTTTGGTCCGTTTCCCCATCACTCAGGCCCCATCACCACTTCTGTAGAATCTTGCATCCATCCCGGTTGTGTAATCAACCTCCACTGTCCCTATTTGAGTGGGTACAACGGTGCCCCTATCTGATGGTTGAGTGGAACACCCACAGGCCCTTCATCACTTGTTGACTGGTCTCTGTAGGCCCATCCCCCCACCCCACCCCCTTTCACGAATAAAGACCTTGGCTTGGACTGTACCTGCTCATGTGCCTTTGAGACTGTGTACCATTCTGGGCGCCCCTCCCATGGCTGCATCCATCCCCGTGTGTGTGGTTGTGTGATCTGGGTCGGGGGGGAGGTTGTGTTTGGGATCAATGGGGTTGTCAGGTAGCAACCTGTGGTGTGTGATGTGTGATTCCCCTGGGGGCTCCCTCATGGGTTTGGGCTGTGTGGTTGTGGGGGCCCAATGCGTCCTGATGACTGCACGGTCCTTGATCTGTCGGTGCGCACCTGGTGGCATGCGACCCTGTGCGGGCCCCCTGTCTCTGTACAGCTCCCAAATATTCCCTGTGGTGTTGTCAACCACCTCGGGTGCTTGGCTGGCCTGTCGTGAGTGCATTGACTGTGCCACGACTGTGCTGGTGCTGTCCCATGGCAGTGCTCTCCATAGTGCATCAGTGCGTGGGCGGGTGCTGACCCCAACCCCGCCCTAGCAGCTTTTGTTGCCCTGCAGGTCTTGGCACACGTCACCCTCCATGTCCAGCAGTCGCTTCCCATTGGTTGGGCTCCTCACTCCTGGCTCCCCCTATAGGTTCCCACCATCTGCACTGCTGGCGATGGATGGGTGGTGGGAGAAACGGACTGCTGACCATGAGTCCAGCCTGTTTCTGGCCCACCAGTTGCCCGACTGTGTTTCCACTTGATCCAAGCCAGTGGGGTGATGGCATGGGTGACTCGGGGTCCCTGTTTGGGGTGTGAGTGCTGTATGATGTTTGTCCCCTTCTAACCCACACTGTTTCCTTGCACCCTTTCCCCTTCTCCCTCTTCTTTCTCCCTTCTAGCTACTTTGGTTGTGTTCCTGGCCATGCTTCACCTGGGGCAGATGGCTGGGTAGCTCCAGTGTGCGGCCTCGGAGCTCCGTGCTGGGGCATGGCTCTACAAGGAGATCAGTGAGTGTACTGTGTGTGTCCTGGGCCCTCCCATGATATCTGTATGGGGTTTCTCATTGTTGGGGCCCTTGGACCTTCTTAATGGCTCACCCCCTCTCCCTCAGTGCAGGCGATGATAGCTGAGCGGACCAGGGAGCAGGAGGAGGTTCTGCAGCTCCTCCTGCACCCCCTACAGTGGGTGCACCAACTCGACCACGCCAGGCAGATTGCTAAAGCCGGGTACGGGGTCGGTGTCCCTATTGAGGGTGGGGATCTGTCCCACCAACCCGCTCTGTGCCGGCTCCCCAGCTCCCTTGTCCCTGTATTGTGTTCCGCTCTGTTTCCCTTTTTTATTAAAGTGGTTTTGCTCCCTTCTCCGGTAGCGTGTCTTCTCCTTCCCTTTGTGCTGTTCAGTTGTGTGGGAACCTTATAGTGGTTGTGCCATGGTTGCCTGGCAGGTACAGGGTATCTCAAGTTCCCCCCCTCTCCCGGTGGTTGTTCTGCAGCTGTGACAAACCCCTTGGGGTTTACACTCAGTTCTCTTTCCTGTGGGTTGTGGTCACTCGGCTGACTGTCTTGCCTTCCTTTTGTCCCCCTCCAGCCCTGTCTCGCTGCCCCCGCTTCTATGTTGTCCCTTGGACTAGGAGGCCATTCCCTTGTCTGTTGTCCTGGAGCCTTGCCCCCTCCCTGCCTTGGTGTTGGTCTCCCCCTCAGCCATGCGCATCTGTGGTTGGTGTTTGGTGGGCAGCAGCGGCTTTGCTGCCAGTTGGTGTGTTCTGGGGTTCCCTCCCCCCCTACTGTCCCATCAACCCAGCTGTGGTGTGCACTTCTGTGCCTGCCGCTGTGATCACATGTGTCCCATTCCTGGCTCATTGTTTAGGGGCCTTGGGATTGTGTGTGCGGGGGCTTTGCTGGGGGGGCGGTTTGAGGGTTTGTGTTGGGGTTCCCTGCTGCTTTGGGGCTTGGAATTTCTCCCTGGTGCCCTTTCCTGCCTCATCCGCCCCGACATTGGGGTCCCCCCGCCTCCTTGGGCATGCAGCTGGTCCCTGTATGGTTGTGTGCAGTTTGGTTTTGGTTTGTGGAGGGTCCGTGGCACTCGGCTGTCTGGCCTCTGTCTTGGAGCTGGCCAGGGGCCGCTACTTTGTGTCTCCTGTCATCCCTGCTCCCTCAAACCCTGCCCACATGGGGTCTGGCAGTTCAGGGGCAGTGCTGCGTGCTGTGGTTTCCTTTGCCCTCAGTCGGTCATGTTGTCACATCGCTGTGCTGGGCGGGGTTTCCCCTCTGGGTGGCGTCTCGGCTGTCGATGTAAATGTCTTGGGTGTTTGATCAGTGTTACCCAGGGTGGGTGTTTGCCCGCTGGGTGTGTGCTGACCCCTCCCCTCCATTTCCATCGCACAATCCCCCTGTGTCTGTACACTGTCTGTGTAAACGTCTCCTGGCTCGGCACCTCTGGGTGTTCGCTGGGTGTGCTCACCCACTCATCTCCACCCAGCTCCACCCACCAGGCTGGAGGTGGCATCTGTGTAAAAAAGGCCATAGTTTAAATGGTAAAAGGGAAAAGAAATAGACAGGCTATTTGGGGATAAATTAAGTGGAAGGCCAAAGGTGGTAGTTGCCTCAGGCCTTGCCTATTTAGAGTGTGTTCACTCCATACGCGAGGGGTCACTCTGGAGTAACTACCTCCCTACATTTCTGTTCTCGTGAGCAGGAGGAAACAGGGGTTAAAAACATTTGCCTCTCCCACCCCGACTCTGATCTACTTTGGCCCTTTTCACATGGGCAGCACCCATGCTAGAACATCCAGGAATCTGGGTGTTCTAGCGTGGGTGCAGCCCATGTGAATCTCACGGGGGCGGGTGTGCACATTCCCGTGCACATGCATCCCCACGCATGGAGGCACCAGAAAAAACGGCAGTGCCTTTGTGTGTGGGGATGCGTGGCGATGGGTGTGCGCCCCATCTGAACCCTTCCCCCACCCACCGCACATGGACCGCGGTGCACTCCCACCCCCACACAGCTGCAGTCCATATGAAAAGGGCCTATGACTATTATTTATAATTTCTGAAATGCTACTAGTCATATGCAGCACTGTACAAATGCATATAAAAGACAGTCCTTGCTCCAAGGAGCTTACAATTTAGATAACACATGAACACAGACAGTTAAAACCAAGGCAACAGATGAATTATGGACTACAGAGTGTAGTTATTCAGTAACTGATTTATTCCGACTAAGATCATGATTCATGATTGGGATCATGATTTAAAGGCGACCTCAAAGAGGTGGGCCTTTAGGCAGGACTTGAATAGGGACAGGGAGGGGGTCAGATGCACTGGGCCTATGGTGCAGCAAGAGAAGGGTGCAGATAAGAGCATCCCTCCTTCATACAGGACTTTCAGCAGTAGGGCTGGAGCTACAAGCAGTTAGTGAGGCAGAGATGTTGTGTGAGAGACACACACAAAGAAGGAAACACTGATTTTTGTTGAAACAGGAGAGGTCCACACAAGAAAGGGAAATTCCCCAAATAGTACACAAAAAATAGTACACACCCTTGAGGCGGGTGCTCCGTTAATGGGGGAGGTATCAGCAGTGCCCTTGTCATGGACGGATCATTACCTCCTGCAGACCTCCCTTCTAGCGCATGTCTGCCCCTGGAAGGGTGCGGAACCTATTAGGGGGTCCGCCTCCAGAGGCTGTTGGACCCAGTGTGGTTACTAGGTGCTCTGGGGGAATTACCCTCTGACCATGATGACCATCTCATCGATGACCGCATTAAGCTATGGAACACCTTGCTGACGGAGGTCATTGACCAGACAACTCCCAGGCGTCCATTGCCCAGGCAGAGGCTCTGCAGACCTCCTTGGTTTACCAAGGAACTGCAGGTGCTGAAACAGGAGGAGTGGCAGTTGGAGTGACGGTGGCGTCGTTCTTGGACTGAAGCCGACAGATTGCAGCATAGAGCTAGTTTATAAGCCTATGCTGTAGCTATGCGGGCAGCAAAGAGGGAATTCTTTGCTACCCTCATAGCATCTGCAAAATCCCATCCGGCGAAGCTGTTCTGGGTTGTACAGGGGTTGGTCAGTCCAGCTTCCCTCAACCCTGGAATTGAGTCATCATCTGCCCGCTGTGACCTTTTTGCAGATTACTTTGCAGAGAAAATCGCTCATATTCACTAAGACCTCGATGCCGCACTTAATACGGTGGAGGAGGTAGAGGTGGTAGAAACCCCGCCTTGTCCGATTTTGTGGGATCAGTTTCAGTCGGTGACACCCGCTGATGTGGTAGGGGTGCTGGGGGCTGTTCGAGCCACCTCTTGTGAATTAGATCCATGCTCGTCCTGGCTGATTAAGACCTCCCGGGAGACAATGGGGCCGTTGCTGGCTGGGGTGGGCAACGCCTTCCTGTGGGAAGGCAGAGTGCCGGCCTGCCTCAAAGAGGCGGTGGTACGGACTCTGCTCAAGAAACCATAGTTTGATGTTGACTCCCCTGCCAACTATCGGCCTGTCTCTAACCTTCCCTTTTTAGGGAAGGCTATTGAACGGGTAGTGGCTCAGCAGCTCCAAGGGCACCTCAACCGCACTGGTTATCTGGACCCCTCGTAGTCTGGCTTTTGTCCAGGGCATGGCACTGAGACAGCATTAGTGGCTTTGATCGATGACCTGCGCCATGAAAAGGATAAGGGTTGATCAACCCTTTTGGTCCTGTTAGATCTGTCGGCTGCATTTGATACCGTTGACCATGAGATGTTGGTGATGCGCCTGCGGGATAGTGCGGGGGTGGGTGGGATCGTTCTTGAATGGTTCCGCTCATTCCTGACTGGGAGAACTCAACGGGTGGTGCTCAGTGATTACTTTTCATCTCACCGAGACCTCCTGTGTGGAGTCCCTCAGGGTTTGGTTCTGTCCCCTCTCCTGTTCAATGTGTACATGCAGCCGCTCGGCGAGGTTATCAGGGGGTATGGGGTGAAGTGTCATCAGTATGCGGATGACACCCAACTGTACCTCTCATTAACAAGGACCACATTTCAGTTACTGGATCTCTTGGCTGCCACTTTCAAGACTGGGACAGGGAAGCTGACTCCACTCCTGCAGTTAGCTACTGCTGCTGGAACCTCTGCCAGATCCTGAATCCTGGCCATCAGCACTGAGTGACTAGGGGACTCTAAGACTGTTTTCAGACATGATGGTGGCCACGGTTAGTGCTCTTTAGCATAGATTAACCTGGGGACCACCGTCATGCTGAAATGTACCCACCAGATGCTTCCCCAGTCTGGATCCCAGTCATGGTGGGGTCTAGCCCGGGTTGTGACTCGGGGAAATCCCCAAGTCAAAGCCCGGGCTAGCCCCCATCATGGTTGGGATCTGGCTGCTGGACCCGGAGTAAAGTGGGCTTTCATGTCTGGAAGCCCACTTTACTTGGACCTGGTTCAGAGTCCCAGTAGTTCTGGGTGCCATGGTGGTCATCACTGGCCGCCATGGCTGGTCATCAGCTGAGGGGGGTGGGCTGCTGCACACTGCATAGGGGTGGGGCTGGGCAGACACATATCAGTGCATCCCCCCAACCCAGACACCGTCACATTGGACACCGCTCACCACCACCTGGCTAAGTCCATGGCAGTGGTGGGCACCATCATGTCTGAAAACACCCTGTGTCTTCAAGAAGCCAGTTTATTTATTTATTTATTTATTTTATTTAAATAGACTTATATCCCACCCCTCCGGCAAAAGCAGCTCGGGGCAGCTAACGAAACATAAAAATACAATAAATATATAACAATAAAACAGATATAATATAAATACAGAATAAAATATATGGATGCAGTCAAAAACACACATAAATCTCCCCCCACCCTAACCCAGTCCCCCTACCCTTCACCCATCTCCCTCACCAAAAACCTGACAGAACAGCCAGGTCTTGCACCTTCATCGAAAGGAGGGGAGGTCTGGGGCCACCTGGGCCTCTGCCAGGAGGGACTTCCACAGCCTCGGTGTGGCCACTGAGAACACCCTCTCCATAGTCACCCCCTGGGATACCTGGGGAACATTGAGCAAGGCAACCCCGGTTGACTGCAGGGGCTGATCCAGAGCCCAGGGAGTGTGGCAGTCCTGTAGGTAGGTAGGGCCTAGGCCATGTAGGGCTTTATAGGCAAGCACCAACACTTTGAATCGGGCCCAGAAGACTATAGGCAGCCAGTGCCGAGAACGGAGCACCGGTGTAATGTGCTCCCGGCAACCTATTCCCATAAGGAGACAGGTCGCCGCATTCTGCACCAGCTGCAGTCTCCAAACCATTACCATGTGTTGCCCCACGCAGAGCGCATTACAATAGTCCAGTCTGAGGTGATGAAAGCATGGATGGTAGTGGCTAGGTCAGAGTCTGAGACATATGGTCAAAGCAGCTGCACCAGATGTAACTGATGGAATGTACTCCTTGCCATAGCATCCACCTGGACATCCAGGCACAGCTGAGAGTCGAGAGGAACTCCCAGACTGTGAACCTGGGGGACCAGTGGAGGCGAGGGGTGTGTGTGTGAATCCCATCAATGCCAGTTGTGGTATCTGCTGGTCCCCATGCCCCCATCTCAGTGACTTCCTTCTGGGGAACAAACTGATGGAGAAACTGCCCAGAGAGGAGGGGAATAGCATTTCCCTCTGGAATGGGGTAGGGTGGGATGGAGTGGCAGAGAGTATTATTGGGGAAAACATTTAAGTGGGTGGTGGCCCTCAAAAATCTATTTTCCCCAAGGCACGAAAAGTAGTTAAAAAGACCTTGGAAACAGGCCATTTTTACATGGGCACCCCTCCTCCCCGTAGAGTGTGCGGAAGGATGTTCTGTCGGTTGGGATGTCTGTGTAGACGGCTGGCGGTGGGTGCGGGATGGGTGTGCGGTTGGTGTTTGCCAATGTGAACACTGTGGGCGATGGGTGGGGGTGCGTGCGTGCTTCCATGCAACACCCACCTCCACCCACGGAGTTCTCTGGAAAACCTGAGGAGACCCCATGGGTGGAGATGGGTGTGTGTCCATGCAAAGGGGCACCCACCCACCGCACCAGCACACCCATCCCCCCGCCCGCCCCATCCATGTAAAAACGACCTTATCTGAGGTCACGCAACAGGTGATAGTGGAGCCAGAATACCCCCAGATTGTTAGATTCCCAAGTCAGGGTCCTATGCGGTGGACTACATTGCCTTTCTATCTCCAGTGATAGATATCACTGTGGCATACAAGCTTAATAATAAATAAATATCTTTTTTATTTCATTTACCTTCACACAGACCAATTTGATACAAACAAATGCTGTCTGTATTTCAGCTCAATATTATTCACCATCCATACTCATTCACCAAAGATGCACAGTTCAGAGGTTGCCAAAGCCAGCATGTGGCTTTTAAAAAGAAGTTTGCAAATGGAGCTGATGTGCTTCCGTAGCAATACAATAATGGAGTTAATTAGGGCCTCATCAAACAATCAGAGTTGCGGGGGCATAACCAGCCACTGCCCCAGTGGCCAAGAAATGTGTTGGTTTGACTCTTTGGGGCCCTTGAAGTAGCTTTCAAGATAATGCACCCAAGCTCTACATACCCAGTATTCCTTCACAAGTCGAGCACATGCCGAGTTTCAAGGAATGATGGAGTAGCATTCCCGCAATCCCCACTGTTCCACATTTGCAGCTAAAAATTAATTACCACTGTAGCTGCAGTAAAGGAAATAAAGCTGCAGCAAACATCTGAGGCAAATTCATCCTATTCAAGTGGCTGGAATCGGAGTCCAAAACTTCAACTTTGAAAGTTTGCAGGTTCGAGATCATTTTCATTGTTTGGTGGCTTTTAAAAAAAATAAAAAAATCCCTCCCCTCCCCCCGAGGATACAGAAAGAATTCAGGGTGGGGCAGGAGAAGCAATACCTAGCTTCACACTCTCACTGAGCTGGGGGATCTCCAAAACAATGGGGTGGCAAGGGGGAGAGAGTCAAGGAAAAAGTGGGGAGAAAGGGAAAGCAATAGAAGGGTGGGAAGGGGGAGAAGAAGAGAGGGAGCAAGAGGATGTGTGTGTATGTCTGTGTGTCTGCCAAGCGAGGGGAGTAGCCTCCGCTACCACGGACAAGAGGAAGGAGAGGGACGTGGTTAAAAAAAGTTTGAGAACCACTGGTTTTTTTGTTTTTTAAAAAAAATTATTTATTTATTTATTTTTCAATTTAATACCCCACCCCTCCTGCCATCAGGCAGCCCGGGGCGGCTTACAATATAAAAACACCCAAAAAATCCAATATAAAACATTTTTTTAAACTGCCAAAAGGAAGTTAACTCATGTCACATGATATACCTAAGTACCCAACCAGCCAAAGAACAAACCAATGAACATATAAGCTCAACAACATTTGCAAGTGGTGCAAATTCAAATGTGGCTATTTCTTAAAGCACACAGTCGAAAAAAGCATTGGTTGGTTCCACTGTTATGGGAAACTACCAGAGCAGTTGCCCGTTCTACATATACAATCTCACTGAGCACACGTGCAAATGAAAGCTTTTCAGGCACATTCATTTCCCTCATTTTTAAAAATGTAACTCTCATTTATTCCCAAACAAACAGTAACTGGTCAGGCATTAGCGATCGAATTCAGAGGCCACTGGAATGAAGCAAAAAGCTTTGTATGGGTTTCAGTAGACTTTGCATCATATTCCCCATTAACCAGATTGATTTATATACCCTGTGCCCACACACATTCTAGTCGCTGGCCCAAAGCTTAAATTTTGGAGGCAGCCAAAACATGATAAATCTTTTTATGAGGTCTAAAAGCACATCAGCCCACTAACTGGAGTAAATTAACATTGGTGCATTATCTCTTACATATACCTTATCTCATCTCTTACATATACAGTATCTCTTAAACATACCTTACCAGGTAGAAGAAGGAAAAAGTAATAATCAAAGCTATTTCCCCAGGTAGGAAGAATTATAGAGATATTGGGACACTTTGGGAGAAGATGAGGTCACAAAGGAATTGCATCCCATTGTTTGTTTCGTGAGGGGTGAAGGACTCAAGGGCATTAGCAGGAAGGCAACCACTACCTTCTATTTTCTGGGTTGATGACTCAGTGATTGTAAATGTTCCTATTTCTCTCTGTACATTTCGTGTGGATGTGAGTGATAGTCTACGGGCTGCTAGGGGCACAGCTTGGGGAGAGGAGATCAAGAGGCTTCGACCCCCCTCACCAAAGCTCCACCATCTATGAGGCTGCTCCTGCACTGAAAATGTGTGTGTCCCAAGCCAGCCCGGCTCTAGTAGCTTCATTGGATCAGCCATAGAGTAGGGGAACGCAGAAGGCACCCCATTCATTTTGGTTTTTTGTTTGATTAAAGTCCTTTTCCAAAATGGCAGCAGTGTCACTGCCATTGTGCAAAAGGGAAGCTGGTCTGCACATACACAAAACAGCCACTGCTGCCGGTGCCATTTTGGAAAAGGGCACACGTGAGCAGAATGGCCCAATGGTCGTGATTATTTTTTTTTTTAAAAATTAAAATTAAAAATGGCCACCAGGGCCATTCTGTGCATGTGCACCCTTTTCCAAAACAGCGCCAGCCGCATTGTCACCATTTTGGAAGGAAGTACACATGCGCAGAATGTCCCAGTTGGACATTTTGCACATGCACAGTTTAAATTTTTATTTTTAAATGAAAATGAATGAAAGCAAACAATTTCATTTGCTTATTTATTCATTTTCATATCCTTAGTTATGAAAAACAAATGGGGCTCCATTCATTTTAGTAACTAAAAAACAAAAAATGAATTGCACAGCCCCTATAATGGAGGGAACAGGAGACTGGCTAGACCCCCCCTGCAGGAACAGCAGTGCTGATGAGGCAGCTATGCAGGGGAACACATTTCTTTCTGCAAGCAACCAGCCAATCCCTTCCCCCCACCTTCAAAGCTGATGGGAAGCAGTAGCCAGGTGCCTATGAGAACCCTGACCAGGCTTAAGCCATTGTTCCTCTCAACAGCCTTGCCCAGGAAGCGGCTGAAGGGGAGAAGTTGGAACTGAAGGATGCTTATAAGTAGGATTGTCACCCTTGATGCATCCTTGACCTGAAGGAGGCAGGGTTACACCATAAACAGTTAGGGCAAATGGACTCTCTTGCCCTATACCAACATGGCCGCACCCCCTTCAGAGCATTGTGATGTCACGATGCTCCACAGGAGCAGGGCTGTGTCAGAAAGGAAACAGGAGAACCTTTCCAATGTGGCCCCACTCCCCTGTGTATTCTCTAAAGCCTTGAGTAGCCCAGAGAAATTAGGGCTTCATCTGGAATCTAGAGATGGTTGGATAAAACCTCAAGACTCTAGGTCAAACCTGGATGGATCTGACTCTCAGCCCTACCTGTGAGCCTCATACGGAGATGGAGATGGAGATGGAACTGTGCCTTTGGATGGGTGGGGCTTCTGGAAGTGGCCCTTGACATCTTTCTGGCATGGTAAGTAAAAAGGGGAAATTGGAATAAAGTGAGATAAAAACTAAATATTAGGGGTGTGCAATTCATGTCATTTTAGCTAGTTACAAAAATGAATGGAACCCCATTCATTTTCGTGACTGTTATGAAAACAGATGAACAAGCAAACGACTGTTGTTTGTTTTTGTCTGGTTTGGTTTTTTTGGTTTAATTTATTAAAAATAGTAAAAAATATTTTAAACGTAATTGTGCATGCACAAAATGGCCATCAGGGCCATTCTGCATGTGTGTGGCCCTTTTCCAAAATGGCACTGACACTGCCAGTGCCATTTTGGAAAAGGGTACACATGGGCGGAATGGTCCAGCGGCCATTTTGCAGATGCACAATGATTTGATTTGATTTGATTTGATTTTAATCACTGTGAATGCGCAAAATGGCCACCAGACCATTCTGGTGTCAGTGCCATTTTGGAAAAGGGTGGCCAGTCTGCACATGGGCAGATCGGCTGCCCTTTTCCAAAATGGCACCCATACTTCTAACGCCATTTTGGAAAAGGGCTGCCCATGCACATAACAGCCCTGGTGGCCATTTTATGCATGCACCATGATTTTTTAAAAACGTATTTAAATAAAATAAAAAGGAAAAAAACACCCGAAAAGAATAGTCTTTACGACTCCCGCCCCCATGAAAATACCAACTACTAAAACAGTTGTCCATACAAAATATCAGAGCTCGGGGCTTTTATTCTTCTATCCTGTAAAATAGTCTAGTTAATAGCAAATATTTCGACTGAATTTTCTGCACCTGTTTTTGTTCCAAGTTTGGCTGGAGCTTTTGGACCCAAACTAATTCATATCGATGGGAAGCTAGCTGTAATCTAGCTGTAATCTAGCTAGCTGTAATCAGGAGGATAGTCTCTTGCAGCCTCCAAATTCAGTGAAAACATTTTGTGGAATTTCTTCCCACTCTTATTTTTTTCTCTGACAGAGCAGGACATAACAAGAGCTGGTGGGAGGTGGTGTTTGAAAAAGAAACTCCGTAATAATCAACTCTTTCCCCCTTTTTTATGTACAAGGATCCTGCAAAACTGGCTATGAGATTATTTTATGGGACAGTTAAGGATCAGATGTGTAAGTCAAAAAGTACGAAATTCCGGTTTTACTGGATTTAGGGAAGAGTGCATTTATCTGAGCATAATTAGTGGCACATTGTATTGGATGGCATGTTCCTTCAATAGCCATATTTTATTACAGAGGGATAATAATAGGTTTGGGTTTTTCCCTTGCTCTTAAATCAAGCCTCTATTTTTTGTAGGTAAAAAGTAAAGGCAGCTTCTGAGCCAGCAAACGTTTTGTGCACAAAACGGAAGGCCAGGTTGAGGCCTCTTTCAAAATTAAGTACAACATCTTCAGCTGGGGTGTTTCCCACCATTTGGCTTCAAGGATGGGATGGTTCCGTTTTTTGTTTTGTTTTTTTCATTGCCTGCCCTCACTCTTTCATGCCCTAGTCTCCAGGCCTCGCCGAGGCATCGTTTCCTGGACATGGCTGTTGGGGCCGGCTGCCAGTCTCCTTAACCCACTTTCTCTTTTCTTTTCGACTTGGGAAAAGATGAACATCTATGTCAATGAATCCCTGACCTACATAGGTCTCACCCTGAAGGATTCAAGAGAATACATGAGATTAAATGAGGCCAACAATGGAGGAGAGGCCCAGCTAACCTCTTCTAAGTGCTAGACTAAAGCCAGGACTTTTACAGAGAAAAACCTCTCTATAGCACTGGAGGTTATTTCAGATTCTGACTAACTAGTGACTCACAGGTTTGGAGGGGCTGCCTTATTTTGCCATGATTGCTAAAATCAAAGACAGGGTGTGATGGGGAAGGGAAAGATAACTTCCTCTCTCTCTCTTTTTGCCCCCTCCAAGGTATTGCTACGCTTGAGTGGACGTGACAAACTTGGTTCCATTAAACATAATGGAATCTGATCACCATTGCAGTTCCTTTCATATGACCAAAGACATACAGTCTCTTATTTTAAGATGTAACTTTTGGGGAAGCAGCTCCCACTGTCCCCTGTGTAGCTAAAATTCAGAGAACGAGAAGCTGCCCTTCCTGGAAGAACAATTGAGTGAGAGGCTCATGTCAAAGCTGGTAAGAGTTTGATCTGAAAATCGAGATACAAAAATACTTGTGTGCGCACAAATTAAAAGCTGTCAATCCATCCTCCTACACCATACATACCTGTTGTTCGGAGCCATATACAAAACGTCCTAAGCTTTTTCAGTGTGAGGCAGAGGTTCTCCTTTGCAAGCCAAAATCGCTTTGCCACAGGGAACACAATTTTTACCTGATGTTGAGAAAAAGAGAGGGAGGAAGAGAGTTTGTGACAGAACCATATATATTCATTCACAGCATGAAACCGGCTTCTTTACTGATGGTAACATAACATCCAGGTGTCAGGCCTCAACCCCACTTCAGCTATTGTTTATTGCCATTGCACGGATTAATCCCTGCTGTCAGTCCAGTCCACAAGATGCTTTTGGAAAGAAAGGTCTGCGTAGCATCACAAATGTCAGATCCTGCTTTGATACACTTTATCTTCCCTTATCCCTTCAGACTCACCATGACTACTCTGGCTGACATGATAAAAATGCTTTAGAATCACTGCATATGGACAAAACTCCAGGGTTCCCCCTACCACCTTTCCCCCCCTTTTTCTCCCCCCCCCCCTTTTTTTGACAGAAATCATTGTTGATCTGATAAGAAGTTTCCAGAGGATCCAGTTACAAAGTTGGAATCCCAAGAGTGGGCGATTCATTAGTAGTTATCCTAGTGTTACAGGAAGTAAACAGCTTTTTAGATGTGCATTTTGCATCTAATTCTGGTCACACTCAACTAGCCTTTTCAAAGGTATGTTGCATTTCAGAGGGATGCATTAAAGATAACAGAATTTACAACGGCATCTGGGAGGTCAAAAAGAGCTAAATTAAGGGGGGGAAACTAAAAGAAAAACACAGGGAAAGCAAATTGCACATCACTTGCAGTTCTGTTTAATTCAGAACTTGCAAGGTTGTCAATGGTCAGTAAATTTACTGGTGTCAGTAAAACTTGATGTCTTTGCATTGCTGCCTGTGTGGGATTTGCTCTCTGCAGAACTTAATATGGTATTAAGTCAACCTGGACCAACCAGCCATCATTCTCGATGTAACCAAGCCAAGCGCGTGCACCTGGGACCTTGCATCCTCGTGAATGTTACACTCCTTGTCTCTCCCTCTGTTCCCCTTCCTTCATCTCCCCCCCCACCCCCGTCTCTCAGATTGTAAGCCCTAGGGCAGGGACCGTGTCTACTCAATTCAATTACTTTGTAAAGCACCAGGTACATTGCGGTGCTATATAAATGTTTGCTAATAAATAATAATAATAATAACCTAAATCTGGTATTAAGCTAAAAAATGTATTAGCAAGTCTCTCTACCTCTTTGACCACTTCCTATAGATGTTATTAATAACAGTGGTATAAAATGTTAAAATAACAAACAAGATAATTGAACCCTCCCCTCCCCAGGCCTAAAAAGTCTTGCGCCAATCTATGCTAACATATATATTCTTATGAGCAAATAACCAAGCAAAATAAGCTATATCCATAAAGAAAATATCCTATACCTGTGAGTCATGATTGGCAGTAATTTTAAAACTGTTTTTGTTTTATTTTGTTTTACATTGCAGGCAGCTTAAAAAATAGTTTTGGGCTGCCATGCTCAGCTCATTGAAGTCAAGGGCAAAACACCCATTGATTTGAATGGGTGAGGATTGCACCCATCATCATTAATTTAAAACAAGTTTAGTTGACAACTCTATTTTGAAGGTTATGAACAAGCCTTGAGCTTGATACATGTGTTTGTGACACCCACCTGCACCTTTACAAATGTTTACCTTGTGCCTTTGGATCTAGAATGGGTTTCTTTTTTGTATTTTTATCATCAAGAGTTTTCTAGTCAGTTAATTAACTACAGTCCATTCGTTTATTTATGCTCTTACTGCTTTGCTTGCTGCTGTAGTACCAGAATTTCAGTAGTTCAGGATCTCTTAATCCCCCTGAGCTCAAAGCAAAGGGGGTGTTAAGTTTCGAGAAAACCAGGAGTGTTAGTCAAAGAAGTATTTCAGGTTACTTATTTTAAACACAGAAATTTAAAAGCCACTGCTGACTATGGAAGAACAAAATTTGAGCCCAAGATGGAAAATAAATGGGTTGTCAATAACACTGATGTTAAAACAGTCTCACAGTTAATCTATTATGTTCTTTCAATGGAATTTTTTTGTGTTTGGAAAGGATTATGTGAAATCATAACTAAAGTTTCGTAAGCTTGGAGTGATTCATTTTTTCATAACCAGATGTTTAGTGCTAGCTGATAAAGCATGAAAAACTGCATTCCGTGGAGTTTGCTTGGTATGGGTGTGTTGGGTTATGGGTCATGATGACAATTATTAAAAGGTACAACATTTCCTTTTTCTCCTGATGGGTTCACAAATGATTAGCTTATCAGATTGATTGGAAACCCAAATACCAAAAAAAGAGGAAAACGTGAATCTGTTCGAAAGACGTGTAGAACAGCAAACACATTTATAACATGGAACAGACTCCTTAATAAATAAATAAATAAATAAATATCAGAAGAGAAACTGGTTGAGAAAACACCACTCTTGATGAAACAAACAATTTAGGTTTTTTGTCAAGTCTTTGGATTTAGATACAGCAATTTTCAAGGTTTTATAACATGTTCAAATTTAGATAAGATTGACCAGAAACATGTAACATTGCAAATAAATAAATAAATAAATAAATATACAGACAAGTAGATCCTGTCAGACAGGCAGAGATATGCTTCTCTTATTCAGGATCCTGTCTAACAAATCTCACCTGGGCAAATAGTCCTACTACAGCAGTGGGACTGCATGAGGATGGGTCAGCTGCCCAAATAAAGGCTGCAGAATCAGGTTATTAGTAGCAAACTATCAAAAAAGCTCATCAATCTCTAGCACCCATTGACTGCAGTAAGTCAGGAGTATTTGTTTATTTATTTAATTTATTTATTAATTAAAGTTCCTATGCTGCCCTTCCCCGAAGGCTCAGGGCGGTTTACAAAAGCCAAAACACAAAATAGTAAAAATATAAAATATAATTTAACCCTCCCACACTAAAAATTCCTACACTCACCCCCCCAACCCCTCACCCTCCATCCAGCCACTATCCCCATCTGCCAAAAGTTCTGACAAACAAAAAAGTTTAATATCTCCTCCAGAATATGATCAAGTTTGGGGTCTGGCGGACCTTCAGAGGAATAGGGTTCCAAAGTGTGGGCGTGGCAACTGAGGGTATTTTCAGACGTTACGAGATCACAGTCAACCACAGTGAATCTGCACAGGGTGAAAGTGATTCCGTAATGTCGGATGGGGGGAAGGGAAGCTCCCCCGCAGATGTTCACCCCTGTGAATCATGGAGGGGGAATCAGATTCACCGCGCGATCGAAGGTCCTGGCTGGACCATCCCCGATCGCGTGGTGAATGAGATTCCTGCCCCCCCATGATGAAGGGGACAGTAACGTTTATCCCCTGACCACAGCCTGGAATCCGCGGCGGGATTCCGGGCCGTGGTCAATGCCGGGGGGGGGGCGGCCAGGTGTTGCAGCCGCATTGGCCATGGCACCCGCCCATTTCCTGGAGGGTGGGCGGTCGGGTCAGCATGGGGGGGCAGGGCTGTGTGGCCGCATGTTGTGCCGCACAGCCCCGCCCTGTCCCTGGATTCCCCGCCGGGATTGGCCACCACGTCTGTTAGCCCATGACGCGGTGGCCCCGGCGGGGAATCAAAGGGTTGTTTCCGTGCTGGGGCCAATTTCCCCCATCACGTCTGAAAATACCCTGAGAATGTTTTTCTTTGGGCTCTTGTTGTGTGGACAAAATGACAGGTTGTACTTGCAAGAGGGTGCTCCTGGGTGACTGCAGGGGCTGCAGTGGATCATGGTAGGAAAGCTGGTCTTTTGGATATGTGGGGCCCAAGCTGTTTAGACCATTAAAGGTCAAAACCATCACCTTGAATTGTGCCCGGAAAGCTATAGGAAGCCAGTGCAGATTACAGAGCACAGGTGTAATGTGCTCATGGCGACCCACCCTGGAAAAGAGTCAGGCTGCTGTATTGTGCACCAGCTGCAGCTTCCGAACAGTCACCAAGGGCAGCTCCACATAGAGTGCACTGTAGTAGTCTAGCCTCGAGGTAACAAAAGCATGGATGATGGTGGCCAGATCTGAGTCAGAAAGAAAAGGCCACAGCCTTCTCACCAGATGGAGTTGATGAAACGTTCTCCTGGCCACAGCTGCAACCTGACAATCCAGGTGCAGCAGAGAGTCTAGAAGCACTCCAAGACTGCAAACTTGAGTAACTAGAGGGGGCTAGACCCCCGCAATAACAGGGGTCCCAATCCCCTCCAGGTCACAAGATCAGCCAACCATCATCACTTCAGTCTTGTCTGGATTCAGCTTTGATTGGCTCACCCTCATCCAGGCCCCAACCACAGCCAGGCCCCAGGAACGCACAGAGATTTCAGGACCTGGGTCAGATGAAAAAGAGAGGTAGAGCTGGGTGTCATCAACATGGCACCTCACTCTTAACCAGTCCAGATGATCTTGCCCCGTGGGTTCAGATACACATTGAACAAGAGGGGAGACAAGATGGAACCCTGCGGAACCCCACATGGGAGGTCCTGAGGGGACGATGAGCAATCTCCCATCACCACCCGCTGGGTCCTCCCTGATAGGAATGAATGGAACCAATCAAGAGCAGTCCCACGTACCCTTGCCAAATCTTGCAGGTGTGTCAACAACACCCCATGATCAACTGTATCAAAAGTCGCTGAAAGATCTAACATGATCAACAGGGCAAAATTCCCTCTGCCAAGCTCCAGGCGTAGATCATTGACGAAGGCCTTTAATGAAGGCAGAGAAAGAAACTCCATGGATTTCTTAGCTGAATTTTTTATTTTATTTTTTAAAAATGACAGATTAATCATTTCCAGCAATACAAAATATCAGTCAGATCATCTTGTTTGACACAAGGTCATTTTCTTGCAAATGCGGCTAGTGGAATGTCAGATGTGAAAATAAAAACAATGTCTTTCCATTATGAGAGCCTCAGGTGGAATTACCTGCTAGAGGGCTTTCAGATCATTTATTTTGAGGACTTGCCTTAGTCCTGTCTTTAAAAAGACAGTGATTTCTTTCTTTCTTCCTTTCTTTCTTTTGTTTAAAAGTGTGTGCAAATTCAGGGTTTTTGAATGAGTGTCTAGAGTCAGGTAAGAAATTGCCTGAGTAGGTTCAGCACATTTTGTAATTGTGGAGCTGAAAGAATAGAGCTGAAAGAATGAGTACCTCAAAAGCAGGTAAATCCATCAGATTTTCAGTACTCAACTTGACTCACCACCTTCAGTTACTAATCAGTACTCGATTAGGGCCTGACAGGTTATCCGGCATCCTTATTTTCTGACTTCCGGTCCCGGAATACCAACTTTTCGTACTGATTTTTTGAGTTTCCATATTGATATTTGCTATTTTCCTGTACCAATTGGTAATTGGAAAATTGGTATCGATAATTTCTGTTTTTTCCAGTAACCGGGTACCTGATTGGTACTCGGGTAGCCTGCTGAGCATCTGACACAACACTTTGGGTATCACTTGTGGGAATGAATCTGGTACTGGTTTCAGCTCTAGCTAGAACAGTTCTGCTATTCCAGTTCTGGTTTTGCTTGGTGCAGAGACTAGGGCCGCTTTTAGACGAGACAAATTTGCGCATGATTGGTGAAAAATGCGCGTGTTTTAATGCTCGTTTAAACACTTAAACCGTTTTAAATGCGCATTTGCCATGATCGTGTAAAAGCCCAAACCGTTTTGAATGTGGTTTTTAAATAATGCGCATTTTTTAAAACCGGTTTTGAGCCCCTTTGATGATCGGGGGGATGCCAAAACTGGTTTTTTTAAATGCGCATTATTTAAAAACCACATTCAAAACGGTTTGGGCTTTTACACGATCATGGCAAATGCGCATTTAAAACGGTTTAGGTGTTTAAATGAGCATTAAAACACGCGCATTTTTCACCAATCATGCGCAAATTTGTCTCGTCTAAAAGCGGCCTCATTCTTGTCCCAAAATTATCTGGACAGTTCCCCTTGTTTATTACATGCTTTCCAAATGCGTAAGAAGGATAGTCTCAACTGTGAACATGTATAGGCTAGACTAGGGACAAAATGAGCCTTGCCAGTGGACAGCACATGCCTTGGGGCCTGGAACCCACAACTGCATGAACTCCCGTTCCTTTCTCTTGGCTGCTGGGCACAGGTTTCTACTTGCTCTCAGTGATATCATCCCTGATTGGGCAGAAAGCATTGTGCCTCTGCGCCCCATTGGAAAGAAAGCAACATCTGGCAGCAGCGAGGGAGAACAGCGGGAGCAACCTCAGGGCCAGGGGATGGAAGAAACTCGTGTCCCCTTGCTACTGCTGCTACCCCTACCACTCAGGGAGGGTGTGTGTGTCCCCTTGTCCCCTTGCTACTGCTGCTATTGCTACCTAGCACTGCTCTGGAGTTTCTGGGGGTTAGGACATAAACCCCTACCTCTTAGATAAATTCTAGTGGTGCCTCAGCACTTGCCCTATCCAAAGCTCTATGAAGTCAATGAAAAGCCTCCTTGGAACATGTCTTACATGCCAGCATTGCCACAAAGTGACAAGAGTCATGCTTCACCAAGACCTAAAATCAACTCCCCTTTCAAATACTTCCCTCTCAATTTCCATTGAGGGAGTCACCATCCAGCCAGTCCCTCAGGCCTATAGCCTGGGATTCATCTTTGATTCCTCCCTCTCCTTTAAGCCTCAGACCCAGGCTGCTGCTAAATCCTGTCACTTTGCTCTGTACAATATTGCTAAAATCTAACCTTGCCTTACTGTTGCTGCTGCAAAAGCCCTAGTCATGCTCTAGTCATCTCTAACCTTGACTACTGCAGCTTCCTCCTTACTGGCCTCCCTTGCGCTGATCTGGGCCCCCTCATCTCCATTCAATGCTCGGCAACCAAAATCATCCACTTTACCCATCGCATTGACCATGTAAAACCCCTCCTCTCTGCCCTGCACTGCCTCCCCTCTACGGGAATGCATTCAGCACAAGCTCCTGGTCTTCACCTTCAAGACTCTTCATGGCCTTGCTCCCCATCTCTCTTTGCTCTTGTATCCCGTCACGCTCCTGCCCAGGAGCTTTGTTCCTCCTCTGCCCCCACCCTTGCCTGCTCGTGAACCCCTTGCGCCTCTAAACGTCTTCACTCCTTCTCCCTTGCTGCCCCTCATGCCTGGAACCCCCTTCCTGGACACATTTGCTCTGCTCTCTCTCTCCCAACTTTCAACTCCCTCCTGTGAAAACCCACCTGTTCCGTCAGGCCTTCCCTAGCTTGTCATGAGTGATACTGCATCCTTTCCCCCACACTCACAACATAATTCCCTGTAACTAGGGGTGCTTTTACACGAGTGGGTCGCCGTGGTGTGACCCGCTCGCGCGATATTTCAAAATCCCGCAAGGTGGGATTAGAAGAGACGGAAGTCCAGCATCATGAACCTTGAAGGCGGTTGCGCATTGTTTACAGACCGTGAATTAAATACCTTGATTGTGAGGTATTTAATTTGTGGTCTGAAAACAATGCACGACCGCCTTCAACGCGCATGATCCCAGACATCTGTCTCGTCTAATCCCGTCTTGTGGGATTTTTAAATATCGCACGAGCGGGTCGCGCCATGGCGACCCACTCATGTAAAAGCACCCTAAGCAAAGCACGTGAGCCTGCAACTTCTCAACCTCATGAATATATTCTTGTCTTTCCTGATGTTTACCTCTCTCTTGTATCTCCCTCCCTTGTCTCTCAGATTGTAAGCCCCTTAGGAGTAGGAACCTGTCTGTGATTGTGGATTGTACAGTGCCAGGTACATTGCTTGCGCTATATAAATAATAATAATAATAAATAAATAAAGGGGATCATTCAACAATATGGGCAACTGTACCAGGTGAATTGCTAGCGCTATATAAATAATAATAATAATAATAATAATAATAATAAATAAATAAAGGGGATCATTCAACAATATGTGCAACTGTACCGTAAGAACCTGGATAGCTCTGCTGTTGAAGGCACCATCAAATGCCTCAGAGAATATCCACCTATATTTTTTTGTACCTCGGGCCTGCATTAGGTATAGGAAGATTGGAATCGGATCAATATGATCATCCAGTTTTGGATGATATCATATTGATCTGAATCTCATGGCAGCTCTGAGTCTCCGTGTATTGTTCCTAAAGTTTAGGCAACCTATTGATCAAGAGTGAGGGATTGTGGAATGTATCTCCATTTGTAAGTGTGATCTTTTGAGTTTCCCAGGGGGTGTAGGGGAGGCATGTGGTTTATTGTACTCCCCTCTCCTGGGAGATGCTTTGTTTGTATGTTTTGCTTGTTCATCTGTTTGATTTGGCTTTGGCCGCAAATAAATATTATTATTATTATTATTATTATTGATCTGAATCAATGGGGGATACCATCTCTTACTGAATCTGCCATTGGATCCTCTGGCGAGGATCTATAAAGCTCCTTGAGCTTTCAGCTTGTGCCAAATCCATCCTGCCCCTAGGTCTGCTTCCCCCAGATTTCTGCCTGGCACCCACCTACCACAGATTCCTACCTGTGCCCCCCCACCCCCCAGTGCCTGCTGCCCGCAGCAGTACCGGGGAGGCAGGCACTGGGCAGGGGTCCTGGGAGACAGAGCTGGTGCTGGGTGGGTAGTCAATTTACTTACTTTTTTCCATAGGCTCTGGAGTCCGGCGACCTATGACGCATGGCATGGCCTTATCAGGACTGCGTCAGGAAGAAATACTAGAAAAAATAACTGTATTCGCAAAATGTCTGAATTGTTTGAGTGTCAAATAGTTTGAGTGTCAAATAGTTTGAATGTCTTCCGGAGGCAGTGTAAGACCTTTTTATTTGGCCAGGTGATCAATAGGCAGGGATAGATTGGGGGGAGGCTGATGGGGCGTTTGTAGTTTGGTGGGGTTTTAATTTGTATTTCTATGTATGTTTGTGAGCCACCCTGAACCTTTGGGGATAGGGTGGAAATAAACAAACAAATAAATAAATGGCCACCATGGCGGTTTTGTGCATGTGCAGCCATTTTTTAAAATGGTGTCAGCAGCATTGGCACCATTTTGGAAAATGGTCACATATGCACAGAAAGGCCGTGGTAGCTATTTTCATGTATGCACAGTTATTTTCCCTGGTATTTCTTCCTGGCATGTGCACCGCGGGTCGCCAGACTCTGGAGTCTAGGAAAAAAGGTGCCTAAATTGACTACACCTCTCTCCCTCCCCATTCCCACTTAGTGCCAAATCTGCCTCGCAGGACCCCTGCCTGGCACCCGACTCCCCTGGACTCATGCCCACCAACCCACGCCAGTGCTGCTGCAGCAGTGGCTTGGGCGGGTGGGCACCAGGCAGGGGTCCTGGGAGGCAACTACCCCCCTCGCCACCCTTGCGTGACCCCTCTACCTCCAGGTCAGCCTCTCTGAGACTCCTGTACAGTGCCTGGACTGGACAGAGGTCTGGGGGAGGCAGAGATGAGGACAGACACATGGATTTAGACTGAATTGCTCAGAGTCAGAAGCGATTCTGAACAATACGATCTAAAATTTGAATTGAAGTTGGGTCGGTCCGATTCCAGACAGATTCCGATTTTCCATACAATTGCCCATCTAGTCTGCCCTGTGTAGAAGTATTAAATGGTTAACCATGTGTTTGCACCTTCAAAGAAAGTAGGCTTTGATCCAATCATCTCTTTGTGATCGCAGTTAATTAAGGCACAAAAATATAGGGCAAGATTTTCAGGTTAAAAAAATATATCAGACTGTAAGACATTAAGATGGGCTGCAGTCTGGGCACTAACATTAACCTGCATATACATGAGCTAAGTGTAGACTTGTTTCACACAGCCTTAGAGCTCTTATTGCAGGCTGTCTGCAGATTCAGGCAGATATCAGTGTGTTGGTTTATATTGGTTTCTCACAATTTTGAAGGGAGTCTTCACAGCAATAAAGGCCAGAAACTTAATTAGGTTTTAAACGTAAGCTAACCGTTAACCACACACACAGAAGGAGGCTACACACATAGGGTAATTTCAGATGTGACGGGCCCGGAGGCCTGCCACACTGAACCCTGGATGGGATCTGTCTCGGATCCCGGTCCATGGTCAGGCCGGCCGTCCTTCAGACGTGCTGGCCTGATTGCTAACAGGGTTTGGGGAAGGGGTGGGGCTCTGCGGGGAAGGAGCGGGGCTGTGCGGCGTGACGTGTGACCGCACAGTCCCACCCATCCCATATCGTGGCCAGTCTAACCACGGTTCTCAACCTCCGGCCGGCCGGAGGTCCAGAACCGTAGTTAGCTTTGACCCCTGCCAGAGATTCACCATGGTGAATCTCTGGCAGGGGTCAAACAGACATTCACGGGAATGCCGCCACCACAGGGAATCCACTGGGGTTTACTGTAGTGAAAGGCGTTTTCGTAACGTCTGAAATTACCCATAGAAGTTGGGTTTAAAATGGCCACAACTCTTTATTATTAACCAATAACTTGGCAGTCTGGGGTAAAACATAGGAGGGGAAACCAACCAACCAGAACAAACCCCAAACCATGCCCCTTTCCTCCAACGTGTCCAATGCCTCAGCTCACTAATCCCAAATGGAGATACTAGTCCATTTGCCAGAACCTTGCCCCCTCACGAGGAAAGGGTGACTGTTCTTGCACCAACTAAGGACCGCATATATCCTGCATATTAGTACAATCCCTGTCCTCCAACTCAGTAGGAGGTGCCTCAACCTTCATAAATTCCTTTCCGTTCCATATGTATCCAAATTCCGTGAGCTCTCTTTTCCCATTTGGCACTGGACTACCAAGTTGCGACAGTGAACAATGGGGATAACCACACAACGTGAACACCCCTCTAATTGCACAACCTGAATTTGAGGGGGGAGAAGGCACTACAAGGAAGGTGAAAAAACCTTTCATGAGCTCCTACCAATTTGTCTCAAGTTAGGGAAAAATTCCTTCCTGGTCCCAATTAAGGCCACTTTTAGACGTGCGTGACGAACATGCTGCAGAAAATCACACTGCATGTAAATATGCCATGTGTGGGATTTAGACGTGACATTTCTCGCGTTAAAGCCAGTCGTGCATTTTTTTTAAAGCCGCAAATTAAATACCTTGTATTTAATTCATGGTGTTAAAAGAATGTGCAACCGGCTTTAATGCACAAAATGTCACATCTAAATCCCACACGCGGCATATTTACACGCAGCGTGATTTTCTGCAGCATTTTCGCCACGCACATCTAAAAGCGGCTCAAGGTAACCAGCAAAACCTGTGCGGTGGCAGTCCAAGTGGGTGGGTGGGTCTTTCATGCCCTGGAGCCCAGCATGGAGCCTAATATCCCCTCTGCGGGCTCCTCCTCCCATTTTCCCTTCTCCAAGTGCCTGGATGGAACAGTGGCTCCAATTCAAACTATCCCTTCTCCCTTCCCTCTTTTAGCACCTGACACCCTTGCTCCAATAACTTGCGAAGGGAAGGGTAGGAGAAGGGGACCTTTGGTCCCCTCCAGCATCCCCTGAAGCCTCCTTCCCAATAGTATGGCCGGAAAAATGGCCATTTCCCTGCACAGATCATGCTGGGGGATGGGAATTCTGGACAAATGGCAAATGGTGGCAGGTGTGAAAATGCATGTGGTTGGGCGTTTTTATATGTGACGGAGCTATGGACCACCACGCTTTCAGGCAGGATCTGCCCCGGCTGCCGAACGGACATGTCGGTGGCATGGGCTGGTGGGGGGAGGGGAAGGAACAGGGCGGGACGACATGCCCTATGAGGCCAACGTGCCCACCCAGAAAAGCTCATCCCCGGACTGGAGTTAGGTAGAGCAGGCTAGCACACGTGATGGCCTGATCAGCCTCTACCCTGGTCCAGGGATGGCTTCCCCAGACTGTGGCAGGGCTTAGCTGGTGCTGTGAGTTGGCAGGGAGCCCAGGTCACAGTCCAGGCTAAACCCTGCCATGGTGTGGGGAGCGCCCTGCCCGCAGTAATATCTGGCAGGCGCGATCAAATGTGATGGCACCACCGGTGATGTCGTCACATTTGAAAACACTCGTTGATGAACATCTTCTGGCAGGGGCAGAGTTGAGCTGAACAATTTGTGGAGGAGTCTAAATCACCTTTGCTTGAGGGTAGACAGGTAAAAAAACAACATGGGAAAGGACTATCTACAGGACCTGGACATGGCAAGATATTTATTTAATATTTATTTATTAAAATGTATACACTGTCTTTCCCATAGAGCAGGGGTGGGAAACCTTTTTCCTCTCAGGGGCCTCTTTGAAAGCTTGCACAAGCTCCAAGGGCCGCACAGAAGTTGGGCGTGGGGGTGCTTAAGGAATGCACTCAAGGAAAGGCAGGCCCAAATCATGGATCTGTGCCATGAAACTGTCCCCTATCTTTGTTTGCATGCCCTCACCTCTGCCCCCTTCTCCAGAGCTCAGTTTTTCAGTGATTGGAGGTAAGAACTGGATCCAAGGGCCAGACCCAGGAACTGGAAAGTGACCACATAAAAACTTGCCGTGGGCCACATTTGAACCCCTGCCTGAGGTTCCCCACCCCTGCCATAGAGGCTCAGGGTAGCTCTCAGGATACAGATCATGGAACACTTTCTGGTCTGTTGACTCCTGGGAGGACCTGTACCACAAAGGACCTTGGGAGGGTGACAGATTGAGCCCTCTATCATGTCCCCAGCACTGGAGAGTGATATGAACATGGCGGTGGGACATAAAGAGAGAGAGAGACATTCCGCAACAGATGATTAGGGATGGGCGAACGCGGTTCGGAAGTTCGGAGTTCGGCCCGAACTCAGCCTGTTCAGATGACCGAACTCGAACACGAACATGAACGTGAACATACCGAACACCGAACGGCGAAATGGCCGAACAGTTCGGTCAGTTCAGATCGCGTTCAGGTGAGTTCGGGTGGCAAAAAAAGGTTCATTGGAAGGTCAAACATGACAGGGAGGTGTCAGTCACTGAGGAGCAGACTTCCAGGCACCAGGGGTGGAGAGGCTTGCAAGAAATGAAACTAATTATCTGCCTCCCCCCTTCCCAACACCTTCTGAGCTAGTCACTGTTCCTGAACAGCAGGCGTTGAGTAGGATTATTAGATTGCTTTAAGTTTCATTTCAGTTTTGTACTGAAATGAAACTTAAACCTTAAACTGAAACCTTGTGTTTGTGATTTCCCCCCCATCCCATATTTAGAGAGAGAGAGAGATATAGATATAGAGAGAGAGATAGATAGGTTAGGGATAGTAGTTGTAGGAGCTAGCTTAGTGATAGAGATAGCGTTAGTGATTTAGTTTTAGTGTTTGTAGGAGTAGGCCTGTGTACTTATTAGATAATCCATTTAGTTCATAGCATTTAGAATAGTTAATAGCAGTTAGATTTAGTGTAGATAGATAGATATAATATTAGATAAAATAAATAAATAAAAAAAGTCCATATAAAAACAAAAAAACAAATAAAAACCAAAAGAAAACCATATAAAACCCAATAAAAAACCAAAAAACTATAAAAAACAAAAAAACCACCCATAACATTTCCCGAACGACCGAACCGAACGGCCGAACAGAACAGCTGAACCGAACGGCCGAACCCGGCGAACGAACCGAACGGCCAAACCGAACGCGGACGAACTGAACGAACGAAACGAACGCAGCCGAACTGAACGGCCGAACTTGAACTGCAATCTGTTCACCCATCCCTACAGATGATGCAGCTGTTTGGAGAGAGTGCTGGCATCTGACCACTGCCAGTGTTGATCTTTACTCCACTCTATGGCTGGCCTTAGTAAACGACAACTGCCCCACTGTTATCTCTACTTTTGGGGAACTGACAGCAGCCCCAATTTTCACCATGGCAGGTTGTGGGGTCCCTATTCCCTTCCAGCGAGACTCCAAACATGACCCCTGGAGGACCTTGCAAAGGGTGTCCCCAAGGGGGTGGGGTCACAAGAGGCCCCACATTTGATCTTTGCCATGCGTCCTGCAAATTCTAAGGATGCTCTCACCCACCACCACCAGCAGAAGTCGCCCAGGCACCATTGTAAACAGTGCTGGTGGGCAACTCCCACATGTCTTGAGACCGATAGCAGAGGTTTTACAAATCTGCGTCTCGAGACGTGTGAGTTGCCCAGTGCCGCTGTTTACAATGGTGCTCAGGCAACTTCTGGGAAGTGGGGGTGAGCATCTAAAGCCCCCCTCCCATGCAAGTTTGCTGAACAAGTGGTGCATCTAAAAAAGTGGTGCCCCTCTCATTAGTTTGTTTCACTGAATCCAGTCTAAGTTGACCATAAGCCAATACCAATTGGATGCTATTTCAATTACCTATGCAGAACACACCCAGTTCTCTTGGTCCATTTCTTGGTAGGCTTCTTGGCAGTGCCATGGGGGCTGGGATGGGGTTCAGGGGACCCCCATGTCCCTTTCAAGCATCCTTAAGGAAGGGAAAGGCCGTGGCAAATGGGTTCTCCTGCTTCTTCCTGACAGACACACACCCTTAGGAGAGCTGTGATGTCACAATGCTCTGAAGCAAAATCCTGCCCTGACATGTGCAAGGGAAGCCACAGCAGGTCCCTGTTTGCACCGGCTCTTCTTCTGCCATCGGGCTCCTCCCTGCTGCCGCGTCTTTGCTCTGCTGCCACCGCTGCTGCAGGTGTGAATGCGGCCTGAATTACTTTGGGAGAATGCGCAACATCAAGAACTCCATGGAAAGACTTCAACATATAATCAATGGTGTTTTTCATTATTGTAGGAGTGATCTCAGTTTGTATACTTATGGGATAAGGATACGGAACAGAGTTCTTAGATATATGATCTTACAGAACCTAAGATCTTCCATATCCTTATCCCATAAGTATATACAAACTGAGATCACTCCTACAATAATGAAAAACACCATTGATTACATGGGTCCAAATGCTCTCGATGTATTTAGTGGTGTTGCTTATAAATCAGTTTTAGAATAGGTGGATCACGACTGTTGCGGGAGCTTCTATTTATAATGTTGCACATGACCTATGGGGAATGGATTTCCGTTGGTAGGGGTTTCAGCCTACTCTCATTTGCTAGCACTAGATGCAGGAGAAAAATGCATTGATTCCTCATCATGTTCTGGGTTCAGATAACAGGCAGTAAACATGTGTTTCATTAGGAGTAATTGGGTGAACCTTGGGTGGAGCTACAAGTGGATCAGTATAGGTTGGGTCAGATAAGAGTTTTCTTTTTACTGAACAGATGTACAGCATGTTCAGTTTGACACTTCAAGACCCTGTATAAGGCCGCTTTTAGAGGAGCAGGTTGCAGTTGTGCAACCTAATCACATGATTTTTCAAAATCCTGCAAGGTGGGATTTAGATGTGACACGTGTTCAAGGCGGTCATGTGTTGTTTAAAGACCATGAATTAAATACCTCATACATGGAAGTATTTAGTTTGCGGTCTTTAAACAATGCGCAACCACGCGGAACGTGCAACGCCAGCCTAAAAGTGCTAAGTACAACATGGAATCCAGTATAATTTTATTCCCCCCCCCCAATTATTCTCTTTTTAAAAAGAAAAACACACATATTCAGTAAGATTACCTTAAATCCACTCCATCTCCCATCTTGAAATAGCAATTATGGCATTTTAGGAGGACTTGTGGCTCTCTCAAGAAAGGCCCCCTTCGCCGCCAAGATGGCGGCGACGGGCTAATTGTCGGGCCCCCCCCCCTCTGACGCCGAGAAAGGCTCTGTGTTAGAGCCGCGCAGCGGCGCCTGTTAGAGGGCGCCGCTGCAGAAAGCTGAAGAGGCTGTTCCCGCCGTTTCTCCCCGTTGCGCGTGCGCAGACGCGCACCACGGGGAAATTCTCTGGAGACACGCCCCTTGTAGGCGGGGCGAGTCTCCTGCACGCCGCTGAGAGCGGCAGAGCTAAACGTGGAGGCAGAGAGTCAGCCCCACCCACCTCCCCTCTAGCACTGTTGTCATTGGATGGTTGCCTTAGAGGAGCCGAGGAGGAATTTTTGGCGAGCAACCATTTATAGGATCGCTTATTTCGCCTCCTCAGCAGTGCAGAATAGGTTTTAATAGGCTAATTATAATTCTAAGTTCGTTTAATTGTTTGCTTAATTCAATTGACTTTTGATTCGGTTCTGAATTCCTTAAGTAAATAGGGTAATCCGAAGGTATTGAATTGATGAATAATTCGAACAAGGCATGCAGACAATGTGCAGCCAAGATGGCAAGATTGTCGCACTCTGCAGGGGTCCAGTATGCTATTATAGGTAAATAGGCATAAGTTTAAATGTTGAGTCATCTCCTTAAGAGATGGGGAGGTGACCTCGGGTGTAATGCGGGGCACAGCATGCACTGAGGTCACGGCCCTGGGAGCAGTGGTTTAGCAGGGTGTGTAGGGACAAGCACTGTCCTCACACCATGCAGGCACGAGACTCCTTACTCATGCCCGCAGCTGGGCTTGTCCCTCCTTTCGGCCATTTGCAATGACCTGTCGAGGGAAGGGACTGTTTGATCAAGGGTACTGACACTGGAAGGCACATCCAGGCCAGTACCGGATTTAATAAGTTATAAGATTAGTTAGCATACTGGACCCAAATTGCTAGGTGCAATTGCCCCCACCGTTCGTGGTTATTTCGTTATGGTTGTCAATAAAGAGTGCGGCCAAGTTTAACCCAACTTTGTTGTCTGAGTCTTGATTGGGGGGGGGTGCTTCGACAACGAATGGTTAGGACTAAAAGGGATGAGTTTGAAGCCAGAAACTGGGATCTCATATTGGGACAGCCTCTCCTGCCTCATGGCAGCCTTGAAGAACATTTAAATAGGGACTAGCAATTTGCAAAGCTGCTTTAAGAGAGGATCGGGCTTCTCGTGTCCGTTTGAAATCCAAACAGTAGTAACAGGATACACGTAGAACTTCTCATTACGCAAGAAGTTTAATGAACCCAGGATCCAACCAAGGGACTTAATTTCTTTTATTTTCTTTTGCTTTTATTTCTCCCTCCTGAATCAGCCGGGTTGCATTTCTTGTGCAATGCTTCTATGAATGACAGCGTGCACAAGGAATGGTAGAGGATTTCCAAAACATCCAGGCTTACATTGTGCTGCACCTTATTATCATTCCCTAACCCTGCACATATGGTCATCTTCCATTCTTCTAACCGGTTCCAGGGCCCTGAAATTCAACATGACCCCTAAGGGCTATTCTAATGCAATCAGTAGGAATACTATATCCAGAGCCAGTCCAAAATCAAAGGCCTGGCCAAAGCCCAGGATAAATTACAGCTGTTATAAAGAAATCACCTTTTCACCTTGGCCCTCATATTCTTTCAGTTTACAGTCATAACTCAACAAGGCCAGCAACATTTGTCATTAATAAACCTGGTTGGATAAACAAGACTGATGGATTAACACGTCACATGTAAAGAAATTTGAGAAAGTGAAAAGCTTTAAGACAGAAGAAGGTAAGGATAAACTTAATTTTGGGGGGAGGGAGAGGGAAATATGTGATATTTATTTTATATCTACTTCCCTGGACCATATTGACAGCAATATTGCATTTACACTGCATGACTGACAGCTGTACAGTAGTTCTGACACATTGCCAATACAGGGGATTAACGACGCATTTTTGCAGCGCAAACACAACTCATTTATTCGTATTTTACAGTGCTAGCAAACATGGCAACTATCAATACAGGATTTTCTTGAAAATATGTAGATATTTCTTATCAGCCTCTCTCTCTCTCTAAATTAAGAATAAGGTGGATATTTGCCTTAAGTGCATTAAGAAAATGCATTTCAAAGTCAACTGTACCAAATATTCCCCCCTTTTTTGCTGGGTGTCAAGATACTTTGACCAACTAATTAAACTGAAGAGGGATTACAGCATTCTTCCTACACACGTCTACAGGCTTTATTACTGCACACTAAAAAGGGATGATGATACTCCCCATAAGCCAAAAACAAAGTAGGAGTTGATTTCTTGCAAGAATCTTAGGGGTTAAAATCAACAGTTTGGTAATAGGCTTTTTTTTTTAAAAAAAAAAAACCACTGAGAGAAAAGGATGTAAAACAGGCTTTCTCCATCCCCCACCCTGCCTCATATAAGCCCATTTCTCCCCCTCTAGGTTGTTTACCACTTCCTAACTTGGAATTAGTTTATTATGAGTGGATAAAATCAGCCACAAATAGACTAAATTGCTGCTATATAAACTATTAGTAACATGCACTTGTGTTTAATTTTTCATTCCATTTAAAATAACCACCATATTTGTAACACAGCAGCGATCAAGCAGCAAGCATACATTTGGAGCATGGAGGATTAAAACAAAGTTATGTTACATACCCCCGGATAATTTGAAGGCAGACTGTGTTTGAAGGGAGAAGACAGTTCAATTGGCAACAGCCCCTGAAAGTGATTCCCAGGTGTTCAGAAATGTTTGGCTTGAAATTCAAACTGGAAAGGCTGTATTTTTTCTATTTAGTTTTCTAACACAATTTGGTCTAATTAGTCATAATTTGCCAGTCAGCATCCTGGACTCTAATTAAAAGAATGGAAGAACAAGATATCATTTTTAAAAAAAAACTGAGGCAAGCACATGGGTGTACAGCTTAATATAAGAGAATGAAAAAAAATGATTATTAGTTTGTTGATGGACCTTTAAAATATTTGACCTTAAATTATCTTCATCTGGCCATCAGCTGTTTACTTTGCAAACACCCACCACCACCACCAAACCCACACAATGCAAGGTACTCCAGCAGCTGCAGAGCACCTTTTGTGTTTTCGATTTAAAGCCTTTAGGTTGATAGTTCACCTTAACATGGAAAGAAATATACAACTTGTGAGTTTGGAAAGCAGTTTTTACTCATAAAAAGCGTTGATAGTTTAGCCATCTGGTCAGAGTGAAAGAAGCTCATAAAAGAGGCCCAAATAAGGTTAAAGGTCATTTGCTACATGGGTCAAGGGGGCCTTAAGAAGGTTTGCTGTAGTGGACTTTACTAAAAAACTTGTCAGTAAGGATCTTTGACAAATTATGCCACATTCCATGGCTTTTGGGGGAAAGTATTTGATTACAGTGTGCAGGAATGTTGTGGATATTTGCAAAGGTTGCAGAGAAAATGCCATATTTTATACAGGAAATTTTAAAATCCTCTTTGAAACTGACCTGTGTGTTTAGAAGACATTTCATTTTAATCCATGTTTTTACTGTTTCTGAAACACTTTCTACAGAAAAAAATATCTACAGTAGAGAAAACAACAAATTTTGACCTTTTAATCAGGTCATTTAAATCTTTGATAAGGTACTGAATTATAAAACATCTTAACTTCTTTTTCCATCCTGGGCAGTAACTCTGCTTTTTTTTTGGTCTTGTGTGCCCATGTCAAACTAACTAGCAATATTTACTGCTTTATTTGTAAGTGGTTGCAGGGAACATAATGGAGTTTAAGGAGATTAAAAGCACACGACCTCTAAGTAGATAGTGCCACTGCTAGCTTTTAGCACGGGCACAATCTCTATTCTCTGCCATCAGACTCATGCAGGCACTAGCAGTGGTTAATGGTTATCACTTTGCAGATCAGGCCCTCAAACCACCTTTAAAGCCAAAGATGCAGAAGGAGACAAAAGAAGTGATGAGGTGTGTTAAGCCAAAACAGCATTATTGTGAACTATAGTACAGTTGTGCCTGTTCCCAAACTTCTGTGTGTGACTCCATTTTGAGATTCAAATAAAATCCCATAATCCCAGCTAGCACAGATGTGAAAAATAGATTGCAAGCCCCTGGGGGCAGGGACTATTTATCTCTAATCATGATTGTTCTAGCCACATTTACCGCTTCACCTCGCCGCTTCACCAAAAACAAAGGCTGGCGGTGAAGGGAACTTTGTTGTACTCCCCCCTTTACAGGAATGAGCGGGACGGATGGGAGGCCGCTGCAAAGCAGTAGCTGCTGGTGGCCGCCGGCCGGGGTTGCTTATGTAATACCTGGCGGTGGCGGGAAATTTTAGAGCCCAGCTGGGGTTGCTAGGTAACCCAGCTCAGGGGCATGAGTGAAGCCTCATGTGAGAGTCTAGGGCCTAGCAGTTAGCTGGGCCAGAGCTCCAGCCCAGCAGGCACAAGGAGAAGGCAAACAACATCTCCCCCGTCCCTTTTTTAGAACTGTGAGCATCAGCAGGTTGCCTGTTGGGTTCAGGAAAGAATTTTTCCAGAAACCCCTGACTGGCTTAGGAATTCCTGTTTTTTGCCTTCCCCACAGTGATGTTTGAGTGGATTCATTTGGCCTCTTAAGGCTGGGAGTTACTTGTCAGTTATGTGGTGCTGCTTAGACACACAGCCCATCTTGAGGCAAATTGGTGTTTTGCTCGCCACATGATCTCAGCACCTTGTTCCCCGCCTCGTTCCCTGTGTTGTTCCTGCTAACACACCACACGATATCATTAGACCCAATGTTGGCCACATGTTCAGTCAAAACACGCAAATTGTCCTTGTGATGCAATGGTGTTCACACTGCGTGTTCAATGGGTGGCCAAATTGGTGCTGGGATTGTTATGGTGCTTATATACAACAACCAAACACGGGCTTAGGGGTTTAGACACCCGATCTTTGTTGTGTTTAAAGACACCCAATATCAAGACATCTCCTAAGAGATGGGCATTGTAACAGGGCGCAAAACAGAGTGCAGTGAGCACCAGGGTTTCATTCCTGAGAGGGGTAAACTTTAGGGCACCAATGAGGCATATGCGGCTTTGGACCTTCTGAACCCTACTTCTTTCTCCGGTCTCGTGTAGGGCTGAAATGCTGTACCGCTGCGGCAGCATTTACAGGAGGAAAGTGCTCTTCCACACCAAGCAGCATGGTTAGGAAGGGAGCCTTGCACTTGCAGCTTTCCGCAGTTGCTGCCGCGGTATTTTCGCCACTGTAGATTTCACGCAGAAGCGGCAGGTTTGCCACAGTTTCCCCTTTCCCTTAAGTGTGGCAGCTTTGTGATACTTACAGCATTGCAGCCAGGGGCGTAGTCACCATGGCGCGGGGGAAGTAACACAGTTCCTTCCAACCCTAAGCAATTAGGAAGAAAATTCCATGTGGGGTCGGAAGGGTGGGTGCTTGTGAGAATGTTGGAGCCATCTCAAAGAACCTTGTTTACAAGGCAGCAACCTTCTGTTCTCCTTCAAGTGGTTCCTCCCTTTCTCACAAATGGGAGCGTACCAAGCCTAGACAGAGGTGGTGGGGGAATTTTCTAACAAAATTACACTCCATGCAGGTTGTATCTAGAGTCTGGGAAGGGGGCAGCAGGCAGGGGGCAGCCTGCTCTGGGGGGTCCATTCAGCTGGGGAAAGGTTGGTTGTTCAGTGCTGTCTCTGTTAGAAGGATGGACAGATCCTCCCTCTTCCCTTTGTGATCGCCCCATAGAGAGAAATGGGGGTGCACAGCAGCTACAATGAGACAGAGAGCCATCCCAGCAAAGGGGAAGAATTTGTCCTTGGCACCCTAACGCACAAGAGAATTCACAGAAGAGCAGGGACTCCCCCCACCCCCACCCCCCATCCCCTGGATCGGGACTCGCGTTCAGTGGTGGAAGGTGGCATAAAACCACTTGTGTTCACAAACTGCAGACATGCCACATCTGTAGATGCTGGCAGCAGGTAATGCGGTATCATGGAAATATCGAGGGGAAGTCAGCGGCAAGATACATTAAGTGCCGAGTTCTCGGAATGGAATGGCGGTGTGGTAACAGCTGCTGCCGCTTCAGCCCTAGTACCATGTGGGACACGTTCATCCTTCCTCACCCTCGATTTGTGTCCTGGAATGGAGGGGGAGGCATAGTTGATTAAGCATTAAGCTGAGAGTGCCTCAGGATCCTTACCCCAAAGCTTATAAGTAATGTTTGATGTCTTTCTGCTACTGGAGCCAAAATAGCCTGGGACTGTGGCAATTCCACACCCAGATTATGGAATTTGAATAAAGAGTGTGGCCATTAAAACACAATAGTGGTGTCCTTGTCTCATTCCAGGATGCACTGACAACTCTGGTGCTATAACAACAGCACACAAAGTAGCAATTAGGGTTGTAATGTCATACGTAGATTGCTAGACTCAATTGTTCTAAGATACATGGCTACATTACCAGGTATGAGAAAGAAGAGAACAAATATAATATGTCAAAGTTTTGCAGTTCTTCCTTCATTTAAAGATAGAATCAGTAGCAAGTTTGTTATTTTAGTCTGCAACCTCAACATCATCTTCTTAGTACAAGCCTGAAGGTCTGACGTCGTAAGATTAGTTCTACTGGAGATATTGAACCACCAGTGAACTGGATGCAAGCCCCATCATTTGAACATTGTGTTTTTGTAGGAGCAGGAGGAACATAAAGCAAAGTGCACAGATGACCCTGAAAATTTGGCCTTGCAGTTCTGTTTTAAAATGCATTTTGTGCTTGTCCATTTAAGTTTAAACTTGTTGGAATAACCTTTTATAATAATCAGTTACAAAACAGCTCCTCCTTTGCACGTGTGTGCTGATTCTTGTTAGCATACTGTAACGTACAGGCCACATCTGAAGTTGGACTTTCAGCTTAAGACAGTGAAACATTACATCTCCTAGGCCAAAATGAAAATGCTGGGATCACACCAAAACAAATAAGGATTTAGATGGGTTATTTGTCACTTGGATGTTTCTTCACAGCACAGACTTCCAGCTGCTTAGCAGCACTAGCCCTGAGCATAGACCCCAAACAACTTCATTGGGTGTTGTGCAAGTGCTAAAGGACAGTAGTAGTAGTAATAATAATAATAATATTTTTATAGCCCCCCCCCCACCAAAAGGTGCTTAGAGCCAGGGCCGGCCTTAGTGTAAGCGGGGCCCAGGGTGGGGAACAAATGCGGGGCCCATATCTTCCACTGGTGGCTTTGCTGCCAGTAGCCGGCAGGCCTAGGGGCGCTCCCCAGCTCAGAGGGTGCTCCCTGGCCTGGGGGAGGCATGCTACCCGGGCCTGGGCTCAGGGATGGGCAGAGGGGCACTCACCTCCGCCCATTGCGAAGACTGAGCGGCCATTTGGATCACTTACCTGATCCACTGTCGCCGCTGCTGCCACCTCTGGCCTGGGCTCCACGCTGGGCTCGGAGCTTCAAGCGGGACAGGCACTGTGGCAGCAGATTAAATCTGCCGTTGCACTGCCTGCCGCCACCAGAGGTTCCGCTGCCCCTCCGCTGCCTGTCACAGTCTCAGCCAGGAGAAATGAGGGAGAGAGAGGCAGAGGCCCTCCTCTCCCTCATTTCCCCTGGCTGAAACAGCCAGGCAGCGGAGGGGGTCAGCGGTGTGAGGGAGAGGTGGGGCCTCTGCTTGCTTCTCCCTCACTTCCAGCAGAAGTGAGGGAGAAGTAGAGGCCCCACCTCTCCCTCACTCCATGGGTGCTCCGGGCCCCCTGCCTGTCAGTCTCTCGGCCAGGGGAAATGAGGGAGAGGTGGGGCCTCTGCCTCTCTCTCCCTCATTTCCTCTGGCCAACTTCTTTACCAACTTCTTTACCTGGCCTGCCAGGTTCACCCAAATCCCTTCAACATGTTGGGGCCCAAGGGAGGCGAAAGCGTCCGCACATCACCAACTTCACCTTAATTTAGCACTAAAAAGTGTATGGTTTGTACAATAAACCTGACAAATCAGGTTTAATAAAAATTGTTGTTAGAGAAATCAAGCTCTCTCTACATTATATTGACCTTTAAATGTCGTTCAGGTCCTACAAGCATGTTGATTTATCTATTTTCCATACACATAGAGAAGAACACCAATCTCCACCTGGCAATACTCTTCTGAATTTATTTAACAGACAGGGTCAAATCATCAGCTTGAGCAAATTGGCCTAAAATAAAGGATTTACTTGATCGATACCAGCTAAGGAGCTGTTTGTGCTGTTTACAGTTTATTGGAAAAAAATTGTTTCATAGTGCTTCCCATTATTAAAAGGATATAATTCCACTTTCAAGCAGATCATTGTGTGAAAATGAATTAAAAATCTGTACCACATGGGGAAGGGGAAGAGACTGGGCACTTTTAGACGTGACAGTCTGCTCGCGGATTTAAATAATCCACTTTTTAAAAAGTCACACAGGTGGTGTTTTGACACGCCATCACCATTGCAAACGGCAGCTTGCACATGTTTTTGAAACCACATGGGTACAACCCTGATACTGAGGTTTTACCAATGTGGTTTCAAAAGAACGCGTGAGCGATGGTTTGCAATGGCAGCGGCGCGTCTAAATGCCACCCGTGCGACTTTTCTAAAAACGGATTATTTCAATCCGTGAGCAGTGTCACATTTAAAAATGCACTAAGTAAATATATATCCTCCCTGCAATTAAAATAGATTGTTTGCAGCATGTGGCCATGCTGTCAAATATATAATTATTCTGTAATTTAAACACAAATCCTGAACTGTTTCAACTGTACAGGCTAACACGAGAGAAGGGGTAGGGAACCTCAGGCTCAGAGGCCTGCCAAATGCAGCCTGTGGTTAATTTTTATTCAGCCCCCATCCAGTTCCTGGATCCAGTTCCCCTACCCCCAAACAGTGAAAGACTGAACTCAGGGTAAGGAACCAGAGATGAGGGCATGCACACACGGATAGGGGACAGATCCATGGCACAGATCTGTGGCCCTGTTCACACAGACACTGTAACAATGAGAAAATGGGTGTTTCATTTTATTATACATGTTGCAGGGCTGCAGGCATGAGCTATGGGTGCCCTGCAACATGTATAATAAAATGTAACACCCATTTTTTTCAGTGTTAGAGTGTCTGTGTGAAAAGGGCCTATGATGTGAACCCTCCTTCTCCTGAATGCACACACACACACACACCCTTTGTACCTCTCAGCACTTGCACTAATTTTTGAAGAGGATCCAGGAAGGGAAAATGTTCCCCAACCCTGCACTAAAGCTACCCAGAAGGACATAGGATGTTGTAATGACAGAAAACAGCAGTGGTTCATCCTGACCTTTTACCGCTGTCTGTATAAACATATCCCCTGTTACTTGGGGAAGGAAAAACCTCACGCTAATGTACCCAAGTAAACCCATAAAATACTCTGGAAGTGTAGGAGGTGGCCATTTTGTACTTCTGTTTTAAGCCACTGTTCAGTGTTCAATATATGATCAGATCAATGAAGACCAATAGTCCTTCTCCCTCAAATGCCATTTCATTCTAGCTCATGTAACTAAAAAATGCTATTCTTATTCAGGTGCCTAATCCTTAAAACCCCATTTAAGTATTTACTTCAGTAATATCCTGATGCAGTAAATTCCACAGGTTAATCATACACCCAGTAGAAGATTGTTTTCTTTTATCTGTTCTGATTCGGTTGCCTTTTAATTTCATCAAAATGCCTCTCCTTGGTTTTTTATCACAGGATGGGTAAATGTTTCAACAGACACCCTGAGCTGGTGGGATTAGACATACAAACATCTCTATGAAATATATGGGGATCCTTAAGCAGACTAGTAGGAGATGCCTTTGTATCAAAAGCCTGCTCACTTTTAATGACAATTCTAGACAAGGTGCGCTTGGCATGGCAGATATAGGATGTGACCCTCCAGGTGGATCATGCCTGCAATAACATTTAATGCTGGCATGAGTCCCATTGAAGTGAATGAGACTTCTGCTGGTGCCAACTGCTAGCACCCGTGGAGGATTGCTTTGATATGGTGTCAATGGCTGAAAATGGAAGGAGACACTATCTAAATTCCCCTGAAGGAAATTAGCTTCTGTCACTGAATTGTCTCCGAGATCCATTTAGCTAATTGATTATGGGCCATTTCTGAGTATACTCTCAAATAGCAGTGTCCCTGGCATTAACATTGCTACATGCCCCTCTACATGTCCCAGAGAAGAAAATCTGATCAAACTAATTTGCATAAATTCACTTTACATTCATGTAAATTTAAAGCAGCCTATTCCTTAACACTGAGGCCAAGCTAAAAGAGGTGCCTTATTTCCAAACACCACAGCTCAATAACATACACTAGAGCAGACACCCCACAATCCCAGAACACTCAACAGAACAATTTCTGGACACTTTATTTCTTTGGATTTGTATCCTGCCCTTCCCCAGCTTACAGCATAAAACATACACAAAATATCAAACCCAGGAAAAATATTAAACTATATAAAGTTCTAATTAAAACCATTCTCACCCCCAGCCCCTGAATCCTATCCCTGCCTACTGAAAGTCTGGTCAGATAAGTAGGTCTTACATTACTTCTGAAAATGCTCAGGCTTGGACCTTGGTGAACCTGGGAGTTCCAAAGCTGTAGAGCAGCCCCTGAGAACGCTTCTCTACGCCCCCTTACTGAGTGTATGGACTTGTGCAATGGTGAAACTTGCAAGTGGGCATCCCTTGCTGACCTTAGGGAGTGGAATATGCCGCATGAGGGATTTAGATGTGACGTTTTGCGCATTAAAGCCAGTTGCGCATTCTTTTAAAGCCTCAAATTAAATACCTTGACATTGCGCCAAGGTATTTAAATCCCACATGCGCACAGCATGAGTTTATGCAGCGTGTTTGCCGCGTAATCTAAATTAGATTCCAGACAAAGACCCCCAATTCTTGGATAGTTTGAGTGGAAACTGAATGGGTGCCAATCTTCCATGGCCATTTTTACATGGATGCAACTTGGTGTTCAGGCTGGTGTGCGGCGAGGGGGGCAGTCCGTGTACACAGCCGGTGGGGGGGGGGATGGGTGTGCGCCCATGAAAACACCATGAGCGGTTGGTGTTTGTGCGTGCGCGCTCCCGCTGCACACCCATCTCCACCTACAGAGCCCTCCATGTAAACAGACACACACACCCCTCCACCCACCATGCCAAAACACCCCCCATCTGTGTATTATTTATTTATTTATTTATTTATTTATTTTTAAATTTATATCCCGCCCCTCCTGCCCACAGGGCAGCCCGGGGTGGCAAACAACATTTCATTTAAAACAATAATAAAATTTTAAAACAATTTAAAATACACTACATGGGGAAAACCCCCATCCCTATCCCCA
>QEPC01013938.1:5515267-5541906 GCA_003113815.1 Sphenodon punctatus
GACTGAGAGGAGATATGATAGAGGTCTATAAAATCATGAATGGTGTGGAACTAATAAACAAGGAGCAGTTATTTACCCTCTCAGCTAGTACTAGAACTAGGGGACACTCCATGAAACTCATGGATGGCAAGTTTAAAACAAATAAAAGAAAATATTTTTTTCATTCAGCATATAATTGGGTTGTGGAAACTACTACCAGAGGCTGTGGTAAGGGCCAGTACTATAACTGAGTTTAAAAGAGATTTGGACAAGTTTCTGGAAAATAGCTCCATTAGCAGCTATTAGACAGAATTGGGGAACATGACGGGAACTGGGGGAAAACAACAGGAAATGGATCCCCCATTGTGACCTGTTGAGTTCTTCTTCCAAGCCACCGTGATTAGCCACTGTCGGAGACAGGATGCAGGGCTAGGTGGACCATTGGCTTGACCCAGTATGGCACTTCTTATGTTCTTATGTGCTTAGGGATGATGCCCTGGGTAAGGGGTAAATTCCCTCAAATCTCCATGCAAATCAGATAGGAAATGAAGTTACAGCCTGATATTTATGTACCAAAATTTTTTAGAAAACTAATTCCAAAATTTTCGTTTGTATTCTGAACTTTTTTTTTTCCTCCCATTTTTCTGGTATTAATAATGGAAAATTAAATTCTGTTACTAATACCAGAAAAACAAAAACAAAATGCACACTCCTCCTGAGGACCCAACACAGCCAACTGTTGACCATCCAGCAGAATGCAACAAGCACAGGAGTGCCACATGGATCAACTCATAGGCCCTTTTCAAACGGGCCACAGTAGGTGGGTGGATGGGTGTGCACTGGCGGCGGGTGGAGGTGGGTGTGCACCTATTTCCACATACACCCCCCCATCTCCACCTACCTCCACACACGGAGCAACCGGCATTAGTGCCCGTTGCTCTGTGTGTGGGTGACAGGTGGAGGTGGTTGGAAACGTGTGGAACGCGGGAGTGTGCATGCACCCCCACCCACCACCGGCGGTGTTCCCAAGGGCACCACCACCATCACTGGCGGGAAATCACAGCGTTCCTACGGATGCACCCCCCACCCGCACCTTTGTGTGTGTGTTGGCGGGGGGGGCGCCTGTTTGAAAAGGGTCATAGTAGTGAGAGGAGGAGCTTGCATAGTAGTGAGAGGAGGAGCTGCTGGTGAGCTTGGATTACTTGAGGGGAAGTCACAAGACTCTTGGGATCCAGGGAAGGGGTTGCCAAAAAGTAGCACTCTCCTATCTGGTGGAGACCTGGGACAAATAAATCAATTGCTTTAATTTGAATGATCTTTGTTTGCTGATCTTTATTTATTTGATCTTTTGAGAAGAGGGGTTAAAATTAAAGCAACTGTTAATAACCTTATAGGTCTCTGAGGAATTAAGTATCTAGAAGCACGGTTATTTATTTATTTTTCAATTTAATACCCCGCCCCTCCTGCCATCAGGCAGCCCGGGGTGGCTTACAATATAAAAACACAAATAAAATTCAATATAAAACATTTGTAAAACTGCAAAAAGGAGGGCAACATTTAGCACCCCCCCAACCGCCCTCCACCCTTTCACCCCTCTCCCCCACCTGGCGGAACAGCCAGGTCTTACAACTTTTCCGAAAAGATGTTATATGTTTCCTAGGGTGTTCCTAGGTGGTGGCTTGACTTCTGAACCCAGCCTATCACTGTCTAGGGACAGAGAGGGGTTACATAAATAAAATAAATACACAATGTCCCAAACAAGATCATTTCCTATATCAAAGGCGTAGTTCTCAATATTCTCTTTATAGCCCTTTCATAAGTAAATAAATATCCTACTACAATTTACAAAGCCATAAAGAGATGCAAAGCCAGGGCAGATGATTCACTCTTTGAGTTTTCACTCACCCCCCATATCTGGTATCACTGGTAAAGAAAATTGTGTAGGTGTACGATACAATAAAACATGGCAAAGATCTGATAAATCACATAGCTGAAGCTAACATATTCAGAACTGTCCTCTACTCAGAAACCTCTAAATCATTCTTCAGTTCTAGTAATTTATTGACAAAGAATGTGGTTGGGTCCAGTCAACATCGACCAGTTTAATCTGTTTCTCCTTCAATACTGGGCAGTCCATGATTTTTCAACAATTTCTTCTCAATCTAAGATTAGTTCTTAGTCAAAGGGTCACTATGGCTTGGGAGGGGAGTCCACTGCTGCAGAAACAGCAAAGGAATTGTATTTCCCCTGTACTAATCTAGCAGACAGTAATTGTCTTTGTGCTGAATAACATTTCATTTGAGATGGACGTTTTAAAGTTAAACTCTGACACAATGAGGATGTTACTGATTAGCTAGCGATGTTACCATGAGTCATTTGCTTTTCTGTCATTCTTTGGTTATACCTTTCTCAGATACTTAAATTGTTCTTAGCTGTATTGTTAAAAAAAAAAAAGATATGCCAGGAGAGAAGAGGTGTCATGGACTATTCAATCTTCATTAATTACATCAGCAGCCCAGTGAAATGCTCCACTCCATCATCTACGGAATATGGCTAGGTTTAATCCTTTGCTCTCTCAATACGATTTGTCGGTGTTTATTCGTGCACTCATGACCTCCCGATTGGATTATTGGAATTCTTTGCTGACAGCTCCTTCTGATAAGGCACTGCATAGGATTCAATTAATCCAACATGCAATGGCTGAGGTGAGGCTCCTCCCAGTACAACTTTTCTTAACGTGTTGGTCCAGAACTGCAGCCATCACATCGGTTTACGCAAGCAGGAGGATCTGTCTGCATTTGAAGTAAGAGCAAATATGCAATCTCCACTGGCAATGGCTCAGTTAGAACTGAGAATAGTCTTAAAAATGAGTATACCTGTCGAACATACTCTACTTGAACCAAAAAATGGCGAGGCAAATAAGAACTGCTATACATTTATGCTTCACTAGGTATCTGGTTTGGGCTATTTCAGGTGGTTTTTTTGGTCATTTTGGTATTTTGTGGAGCTGAAATGAATACCCTTGACATCAAGCAAACCCATTAATCTGGACGATCCAAGCTGAGATGAACAAACTAATGCCACATTTATACCTGACGGTAGCACACCCACAAGCCAAAGATGTGGTGGAAGGAGGAGCCAGATTCTGGAAATATCACCAACGCGAACGGGGTTGAAAATCCAGCCTTGACAATCACAAGTAAAGTTGCGGCAGTACCCCATTTGCACTGGTGGTACTTCCGGAATCCGGCTCCTCCCCCCCACCGCATCTTTGGCTTACAGATGCATTGCTGCCGCACCACCGTCAGATGTGAATGCGGTCTAATTAATTAACGCTTCTTAATCAAACACCAGATTTTCATCATTCTGAGTATTTAATTCATTTTTATTTTGTTTTTCTTTATTTTGGTTTCATTTATTTTGCCTATTTTGTTATTTTCACTGGAAAAATATTATCTCATTTTTATTTTTATTACCCAAGTTATTTTTGTTGTTCCTGGCAAAATTAATGAAATAGATGAAATAAATGAAAAATGAACAAAATATTCAAAATGACAAAAAACACCACCACCAGATGCTTGTTTGTTGCTCAAATCTCGTTCCTGTCAAGAGTGGCACTGCTCGAAATTGGGGGGGCACAAGTATTTTTTTCCCTACCTGTTTCAGCTCTAGTGTTTTGGTTACATTGTTTCAGTAACATAAGCATTACTGTGTATGTGCAATTGCTAAAATCGACATAAACAAATGACTGGGGAAAAAAAAAAAAGCCAAAAACCTGAAATAACCAAAAGAGAATACCCGAAAAAAGCATATATGCAGATACCTGCTTTGGTCACAAATATTACTGGGATATTCTCAAGGCTATCCAAAAACGTGAATAATAAAAACTAGTACCCATTTCAGCTTTAGCCTCAGTAACCTTCCCACTTTTCACATCATCATGTTCCTAGTTCAACACGTGATGTGCTGGTCTTTTGGCTGATATTGATCTTTTCATGTAGTGACCTTCCAGGCACTATTTGTCCTGGATTTGGAAATGGTTCCATCCCGAATAATGCTGTATTGAGGCAGATTTTGGTTTTAAGGTCTCGGCCAAGTCTCATTTGTTTGATTTAAGCTTTACTGGAACAGTAAAACATTGTAAGCTCTCAGGCAGGGACCGTGTCTATCTTATTTTTTGTAAAGCACCAGGTACATTGCTTGCGCTATATAAATGCTGATAATAAAATAATAATAAAATAATAATGATAATAATAATAATAAAATTTTTTTCCCCATTTGTATCAAAGTTATACATCTGCAGCAGCGGAAGAAAAAGAAAGGACCTTGTGTCATATCTACAGGTGGAATCAAATGAGACAATAATCCACATTAGCCTTCACCAGGCACATTCCTATTTACCCAGCTATTAGATGTCTGCCATATGTCCTCCATAGAGCCATCCCTTATGGTGGAAACCAGGGACATCATGGCCCTACCACATGGGCCAGTCGGGGCTAATGGGTGTCCATGTGTCTGCATCTCACCAATTAGGTTTGCCCGAAGCCTTGCCGGCATACAGGTCTGCCAGAACATAGAGTCCCGCCTAGCGTGCCAGGTCAGTCAAGAGGTGGTAGAAATCTCCCTCGTCCCGTGGCTGCCTCTCAGCTGAGTGGCGCATTAGAGTTCTCCCTCCCCCCTCAGTCTTCCTCCCCACCTCTCAGCTGAGCGGCGCACTAGAGCTCTCCCTGACCCCCTCGCAGTCTCCCTCCCAACCTCTCAGCTGAGAGGCACACTAGAGATCTCCCTCCCCACAGCTTCTCAGTTGAGAGGCAGGGAGGGAGACTGGGGGGGGGGAGGGAGATCTCTCTCTACCGTACCCTTCAGCTGAGAGGCAGCTGCAAAGAGCGAGATCACTAGTGCCATAGATGGCACTGCTGCAAGCACATGAAATACGGGCAGGGGGCTTGCCGCTTATTAGGCTGGACCTGCTAAACATATGATTGGGGGCTGCACAGACTGAACACAGACTGCAGCACGCAATCATCTTGTTTGATTCCACCCTAAATTATATAGAGTATTGGCCATGGCCGGACTCAGGGAAAGGCGACCTAGGCACTAGCCTTGGGTGGCAGTTTGGAGAGTGGGTGGGTGGGGCAAATTCCCTGTTTGAAGTCAGTAAGAGCCATTAGCCTCAATTGGTTCAGGATCCAGGCATTAATGACTCATCCACGCCCCCCACCCCCATTTGATCAGGACAGGAGCCTGACTCCACCACGTGTCGAGGGCTATGGTGGTTAGCATTTAAAATGGAGGGAGAGAGAAATGTTAAGCATTTAGAAATGAAGAGGAAACTTATTCAGGGTAACTGGTCTCAGTGTCAGCCAGCAGGTGCATCTCCGTGGAGGCAAGCAGGCTGGGTGGGGGTTGGAAGGGAGGCTTCTAAACCAGGGCTGTATGTATAACATGCGGCCCACAAGGACCTTTCTTGCGGCTTGACTCCCTCTGGCTGCAAAGACCTTTCCTGAAGCCTGCCATGCCTCCTCCTGCTCTGGCAATCACCTTTCCCCCAGCCCTTACACTGGCGCGAAACCCTCCTGTCTCCTCCATAGCTCCAGCTTCTTGCTGTCGCCAATGTCTACACCTGAGCCCCTCACTGCCATTTCTGCCACTAGGATCTCCAGCCCCAGCGCCTCGCTGCCAGGGGGTGGGGTTATGCAAATTCTGGGCGGGGCCACATGCAGCCCAGGGTTGGGTCCAAACCAAATTTCCCAGCCCTCGGCATGAATCAAGTTGAACACCACCATTCTAAACACTTATAACTTGTCCAAAGTGTGTGGTTTGTTTTTTTTATTAAGAAGGTGTAATCTAAGGAGACACCAAATAGCCATTTATATTAAGGAGATGTGGACAGAGTGTATGGGAATGTGTAGGTGGGAAAACTGTCTTAATATGTGCCCTGAAATCTGGATGATGAATCCAAGCAAAACACTGAAAACTCAACAATCTCTCTTCTTCTAACCTGTTGAAATTCTTTGAGGGTGTAAATAAGCATATGGACAAGGGAGACCCAGTAGATATAGTGAACCTGAATTTTCAGAAAGCATTTGATAAGGTTCCTCATGAGAGACTCTTCAGAAAATTAAAATGTCATGAGATAGGAGATAGTGTCTAACTATGGATCAGAAACTGGTTGAAAGATAGAAAGCAAAGGGTAGGACTAAATGGGCCATTTTCACAATGGAGAGATGTAAAAAGTGGAGTGCCTCAGGGATCTGTATTGGGACCGGTGCTGTTTAATGTATTCATTAATGATTTGGAAAAGGGTGTTATGAGTGAGGTGATCAAATCTGCAGACGACACCAAGTTATTCAAGTTATTCAAGCAGATTGTGAGGAACTGCATCGGGATATTATGACACTGAGTGCCTGGGCATCTAAATGGCAAATGAGATTTAATGTGGACAAGTGCAAAGTGATGCACGTAGCGAAAAATAATCCAAACTATGCGTACATGATGCTGGGTACTAAGCTAGGAGTTACCACTCAGGAAAAGAATCTGGGGGTGGTTGTGGACAATACAATGAAATCCACAGCGCAGTGTGCAGCAGCAGTCAAAAAAGCAAACAATGTTAGGAATTATTCGGAAGGGGATAGAGAATAAAACTGAGGAGGTCATAATGCCTCTATACAAATCGCGACCGCACCTCAAATATCATGTGCAGTTCTGGTCGCCCTATCTCAAAAAAGACATAGCAGAACTGGAAAAGGTACAGAGAAGGGCAACAAAAATGATCAAGGGCATGGAAGGGCTCTCGTATGAGGAGAGGCTTGGTAGGTTGGGGCTCTTCAGTTTGGAGAAGAGACGACTGAGAGGAGATATGATAGAGGTCTATAAAATCATGAGTGGTGTGTAACTAATAAACAAGGAGCAGTTATTTACCCGCTCAGCTAGTACTAGAACTAGGGGACACTCCACGAAACACATGGATGGTAAGTTTAAAACAAATAAAATATTTTTTCGCTCAGCATATAATTGGGTTGTGGAATCTACTGCCAGAGGCTGTGGTAAAGGTCAGTACTATAACTGAGTTTAAAAGAGGTTTGGACAAGTTTCTGGAAGATACGTAGATCCATTAGCAGCTATTAGCCAGACAGGATCAGGGAACATGACAGGAGCTGGGGGAAAACAACAGGGAATGGATCCCCCATTGTGACCTGTTGGGTGCTTCTTCCAAGCCACCATGATTGGCCACTGTCAGAGACAGGATGCTGGGCTAGATGGACCATTGGTCTGACCCGGTATGGCACTTCTCATGTTATTTTCTCCCCTCCACATGCTCCCCAATTAAACTGGCCTGTGTCTGGGGTTTTTAAATAATTTTTTATTTGCTCCCTTTCCAGTTCCCTTCCATGGAGCAAGGAGGGGATGGGGTGTGACAGGGGAGAGGATGGTGATGGGATGGGGTGGGAGTCCATTTCCTGTTCCTGGGCCTGTCCCAAACTAGCTACACCCCTGAGAGTGTGCCTGTGTGTGCGTGTCTCCTGGCTGCCGGTGTTGCCCTCCCGCCAAAAGGTCTCCCTTGCCTAGCTGCCAGGTTAATAGACCTTCCCATCTTCCTTTCTTGCTCTGACCCCTTCACATCCATCACTTCTTGGTAACCCGTAGTAAGCAGTGTGTTAAAGACTGACATAGGAGCAGCACTTGGTGACCTAATATTTTGTGGTTTGGGGTGTGTGTGTGTGTGGCTTGGGGGGCGGGGCAGCAGCCTGAGAAGTGCCTAGGGCAGCAAACATCCTAAGTCTGGCCCTGGTATCGGCAACAATGTGTAAAGCCTAATGGGAATGTTCTCTCCCTCTGTACTAGGACAACTGGGTTTCTTTACGAATAGTCTCCATTTTAATGGCTGGTGGTAGCACATCCATCAAAGAAGAGGCTTGGCTTTCTCTATTGCCATAAAAGAGTACAAAATTATATTGACCTGTAAATTAGAGCAAATTCCCATTTCCTCAGAGTAAACGGGAACTCTTATAATGTGATCCTCTTTAGAGGATTGGTTGGACCCAACTGATCTGGGCTAGTCATGCTGCGTTGGACATGGTGTCTTCCCATGACTTTTGTGGGAGACTACCCCCACTTCAGTTAGGGCTGAATCGGGTAGTAAAAAAAACCTACTGTCGAGTATTCATGAGTTCTGAGGACTGGCCCCAAGTGCGAGGACCCTTGGCGAATACTCGTGAGTAGTTTCTGAGGGTGCGGGCTAGAGGGAGCATGGGGGGAGGGAATGGGTCCAGGAAGAGGGGTATACCTAATGTGGGATGAAGGGGTAGAGTACTCACCCTCAGGAGGGGCTCTGGCAACTCGTGGCTTCCTCCGGACTGGATAGGTTTTGAGGGAGAAAATAAAAAGCTGGGCATAATCAGAAGGGCTGAATGGCTCCTTCTGAGCATGCTCAGACCTTTCCAAGATGGTTCCTGCAGTGTGCTGATGCTGCCAGCGCCATTCGGCCCTTCTGAGCATGCCCAGGTCCCCTCCCCCCAAAAAATGTACCCGGTCCAGAGGAAGCTGCGTGTCGCTGGATCCCCTCTAGAGGGGGGTGAATACTCTACACCTCAGCCCCTGACCCCCTTCACACCCCACCCCTGAGTCCCCATTAGGTCCCCACTCCCACTTTTCCTGGCCCCCATTGGCCTGTTCTCTCCCTGGCCAGCAGGGGTCAAGGAAGGGGAAGCAGAGACCTAGCACCGGCCTCCAGCCCCCTTCCCTGTACTCTGCTAAGGATTTTCTGAGTTCCAAAGTTTTGGGGGACATTTCTTGAAACTTTGGAACTCGGAAAACCAAGCTGAGTACCTCAATCCTTGAGGTTTTCTGGGGAAAACCGAGGACCGTGTTTCGGCAATAGTCACAGTGCTATGGGGTGGGGGTACTGATGCCCTGCCGCTTACAGAATGCCATGACATTGCAACACTAGGGGAGGGGATAGGACCACCCAGCAACACTGGGTGCAGGTTTGGAAAAGCCTGACTGCATCAGGCCCTGGGCTTGGGTCAGGCCCTATATAGTTGGACTGGATCCAGCTCACGTCCAAATTTCTGGTCCAAGCAGTGCTCCAATCCTCTGACTCTTTTGCACCAGTGCCAGTCTTTAGTATCAGTTTGAGTCCCATTCATTTAACGGAACTCATGGTGGAACCAAGGCTAATTTGACAAGTTTTACTGTCCTGGGAAAAACACCCCTAAACAGAACTGAGCCTCCTCTATCTGCTCATCTGTGATGCTTAGAGGGTGGGTAGGCTCAGCAGGGCTTCTGTTCTCTGCCATTCATGGAATGGAAGTGCTGTTGTATCCGGCTGCCCATGCTTCACGCCCAACACCAGGCCTTGTGGGATGTAGGGAGTGCATTCCTGTCTCTCACCCTTCATCTGAGTGCACAGTAAGCAGGGGCTGGGCTTGGGATAATGTGCATTTTTACACACACCTTAAAGTGCTGATCTTTCAGTCTTCTGGATTTACAAGTCGACAAGTAAGTTCCGGATGTATTCTTTTCTCACTCACACTCACACTCACACTCACACTCACACTCACACTCACACTCACACTCAGCCCTGAGGCAGTTCCTGGATGCATTCTTCACACAAACACTGCCCTGAGGCAACCTAAAGCAACGGCAGCTGTAGACGTGACAGGCTGCCATGGAAACCAAGTGACCACAGCTACCTGGAGCAAAGCAGTTTACCAGGAGAACTTTTTACACACAAAAGTTCTGGGAGAAGTTCTATGCAGAAGTTCAAAGAACCAGATGTTTAAGATCTGGGTGAGTGATTTACATAGACAGAAAGTTCAGGATGTAACAGAAAACATGCAGGAGAAATGTGTGTGTAAAAAAACCCAATAAATAATAATCTTTATTATAATACTAATAATAATAATCTTTACTGACATGGCACTCAGAGCGCTTTACATATAACGATGGCTCTTTTAGACGAGTGGGTCGCCGTTGCGCAACCCGCTCGCGCGATATTTCAAAATCCCACAATGCAGGATTACACGAGACGGAAGTCGGGGATCGTGCACATGAAAGGTGGTCACGCATTATTTGCCGACTGCGAATTAAATACCTCAATGTGTGAGGTATTTAATTTGCGGTCAGCAAATAATGCGCAACCGCCTTTCATGTGCATGATCCCCGACTTCCGTCTCGTGTAATACCGCGTTGTGGGATTTTGAAATATCGCACAAGCGGGTCGCACAACGGCGACCCACTCGTCTAAAAGCAGCCTAATAAACACAACTTTTAATCCTCACAACAGCCCTGTTAGGTAGGTTAGGCCGAGAGAATATTGTGACTGGCCCAAGGTCACCCAGTGAGTTTTTGGCTAAGGTGAGACTTGAACTGGGGTTCCCCCCTACCTCCCTGAGTCCCTGTCCAAGTACTCTGCATTAGCCATTACAGGCATCAAAAGGTCACCAGAATCCTTGCTGCCATCCCCAAAAGAGATTCTGCCATAGACAGTGTCCATCCTGACCAACAGATGGACTGACCCGATCTAGAACTAGTGGCACTACCAACACTAAACAGCTAGATGATCGGTCCTTAAGTGTAAAATAAAATAAAATAAAATAAAAATGTCTATTTTACGCTGAAAGAAACTTTGGCTTAGTTTTGCATCGTGTAGCACATGTGCGTCTAACCAAAGATGTTTCTACTTATCTCTGTCAGAGTGTATTGTCTGTGGAGGCCATACAAAGATCAACAGCAGACCCATTACAGGTGAAGCCTGTAAATTTACAAATGAACCAATTAAAATAATAATAATAATAATTAGGGGAGAGGACCTAGATCCCAAAAAGGTTTCCACTTTGTAATTTCAACCAGAAAAGCACCTATTTCTAGAAAAAGAAATTTTCCTGTAAAAATTCTTGTATAAAAATGCCTGGTTTTTTTCTTCTTTTTTCTTTTACATCAGGAAAAAAGTTTACCAAAAATTCCAAGCAGCTCCAGTTACAAGCATAGTGAGAGACACATGGGAGAATGAGACTTCAGTTCTGCAAGAGGAATGAGTAGGAGAAGAAACTCTGTCCTGCATGAATCTTTACCTATTTCATTGAGTCTAGGCATGGTCAACCTACTTGGAATCAGTCATTTTAGTACTGACGCCATATAGGCCCTTTTTACACAGAGGCTCTCCTACTCATGAACATGCAGAAATCTGCACGTTCATAAGTGGGAGAGGTCCGTGTGGATGTGGCACGGGCCCGTGCAGCGAGTGGGGGTGCGTGTGCGCTCCCACCTAACACGCATCCCACACTCATCCCCACACATGGAGCAACCGGGGGAAATGGTGGTTGCTCCGTGCATGGGGATGAGTGGGGTAAGCGTGGGGATGCGTGTGCGCCTGTATACATGCCCCACCCACCCACTGCTCACACACCAGCGCACCCACGGACCCCCGCTCTGCAAGGGCCGTGTAAAACAGGCCATAGTTGAAATTCCACCTCATGAAGCATAGTGCTGCTCAGCTTCCAGAGAGTCAGGTGGAAATTCTCACACGCATGTATCTGAGGGCAGAATTTAGACTGCTTGTACACGTGCCGATTTTCGTGTGAGATCCTATCTCACGGGAAGGCAGGGATCTTTTTCTTCCTTTTCGCCAGCAGGACATCATGTGACCTTAAGGGATCTGTTATTACATTAAACAGATCCATGCGCATATAACTAGGCGAGCCTCTACAAATTGTAATTTTAAGTTAAGTTAATGTTAAATTCACCACATGTGCACTAGGCATGGGCGAACAGATCGTGGTTCGTGTTCGGCCGTTCGGTTCGGCCGCGATTGGTTCGTGTGTTCGTGTTCGGCCGTTCGGTTCGGCCGCGTTCGGTTCGTGTGTTCGTGTTCGGTCGTTCGGTCGTTCCTCACGTTCGTGTTCGCCCGTTCGGTTCGGTTGTTCGTGTGTCGGCCGTTCGTGTTCGGTTGTTCGGGCAGGTCGTACGTTCGTGTTCGGCCGTTCGGTTTGTTCGCCATCGGGTTGTGCGTTCGTGTTCGGTCGTTCGGTGTTCGGGTGGTTCACGCGTTCGCGTTCGGCCCGAAAAAAACAATGTTTTTTAATATATAATTTTTTTAAATTTTTTTATTGAATTTTTTAATCAAATATTTATATCTCTATATCTACACTAATAACTAACTAACTAATAAATGTATTCTAAATTTCTAAATGCTATGAATAACTCCAACAAACCCTAAAGCTGAATCACAGTAAACTCACTCTATCAGTAACCTTAAACTAAACTACTCAAACAAAAATGTATCGACCTAATCCTATCTATCTCTACCTATGAATTGAATATATGGGATGGGGGCTAGGGGGGCTCACAAACAAGACAAGGAGGGGTACAAAACTGAAATGAAACCTAAATCAATCTATAAATTAATAATATATACTACTACTCTAATGAATCAAAAAAACAGGGGAAGGGAATGGGGAGGGAATATTCAATGGAGGGGGGAGGGAAGGAGGAAGATTGAAGATTGAACACAGGGAGGGATAAAAACAAAAAATAACAACTAAATCTATCAAAGCTAATGTAAATAAATGAGAATATGGGGGTAGATGGGTTGGATGGGTGAAATAGGAGGAGGATGGCAATGGATTGGGGAGCTGGAAAATGCTGGGTGAGGGAGCCTTCTGAAACGCCTGCTGCTCAGGAACAGTGACTAGCTCAGAAGGTATTGGGAAGGGGGGAGGCAGACAGTTTTGTTTCTTGCTGCGCCCGCCTCAAATCAGCCCCATTGGCTCCGTGCAGCCTAGCCCGTGGCCAATCATAGACTGCCAAGCCAGTGGTCTGAGGCGAAAAGAGATGGTGATTCATCAGGCTGGCTGCTACTCCAAGCCACTCTCCACCCTCCACCCCTGGTGCCTGGAAGTCTGCTCCTAGCTGAGTCAAATGACTTCCCCCTCCCTGCTACATTTGGCCTTCCAGTGACCTGACAGAAGACCATGTTTTAGCCACCCGAACACAACCGAACGCGATTCGAATTGAACGAACTGTTCGGCCATTTCGTAGTTCGGTGTTCGGTTCCGTTCGGTGTGTTCGGCCATTTCGTAGTTCGGTGTTCGGTTCGGTTCGGTGTGTTCGCCATTTCGGTGTTCGGTGTTCGGTCCGTTTGGTGCGTTCGTGTTCGTGGTCGGTTGTCCGAACAGGCCAAGTTCGGGCCGAACACCGAACTACCGAACCGCGTTCGCCCATCCCTAATGTGCACATTCCTATTTAATGTGATACAAAACTCGCGTTACTGCCAGAGAAGGATTTCACTACCCTGACATCCATGATGAAAATCAAAAGGTTTTTCCTGACAAATGAGAAAAGGCACACGCATATGTTGTCTCCCGTAGGTCAGAAGCTAACGTGAAATAGTGTAACATGTGCAAGTGCCCTTTGTTGTGCTCAGCACTGGGCACTTGCACACATTACCCTCGTTCACGTTGGTTTCGGACAGGAGCGTTAGTAACGTGTACATGCAGCTTTTCTCATTTGTCAGGAAAAGCCTTGTGATTTTCAGCACGGATGTCAGGGTAGTGAAATCCTTCTCATGAGTTCTGTAGGACGCGGGATTGGAATGTATGCATGCGGTGAATGCTAATTTAATTTACGCGAAAATTACAACGTGTAGAGGCTAGTATTGTAACGTGTGCATGGATCCTTTTAATGTAATAATGGATTCCTTAATGGCTCATGACATTGTGCTGACAAAAATCCAAAACCAAAGAAACACCCAGAAAGAAAATAACGTGGGCCCAGAAGGAATCGTACGTTATTGCTGAATTTGTGTGAGATAGAATGTCGCACGAAAATTGGCATGTGTGCAAGCAGCTTTAGTCTCTGGTGCTGCATGAAGAATAGAGGCCATTTTCACACGGACGCCTCCCCCCTGCACATACGAATGCCATGGCGGGTGGGTGTGCGGTGTGTGTGTGTCCATGGGAATGCCGCGGGCAGTGGGTGGGGGTGCATGCGCGCTCCCGTGCTCCACTCATCTCCATCCACCACCTCACACCCACGGAGCAACTGGCCAGAACAGCGGATGTTCCGTGGGTGGAGGTGGGTTGAGATGGGTGTGCGATGGCTGCCCACATCCTGCCACCTCCACCCATCCCCCCACCCACTGTGGCTCATGTGAAAACAGTCAGAGTGGAACTGCTTGTCTATGCAGTGGAGCAAAAGCAGTAAAGTGAAAAGGAACAGCTCCTTTCCGTTCATGCCCCAAGTCCTGCCTCCTGAACACTCCTCCCCTCTCCCCAAAATGGCATGAATTGTGCCCAATTTGTCCAGTTGATGGAAAATACAAGTGCCAGTGGTGAGCAGAGCCACACAGGGCCCTAAAATTAGGTAGGACACTCCCCATGTGTCCCAAACTCAGGAGCAACAGGTCACCTCCAGATAGCCCGTTTGTTTCCAGTCATGCCATATCAGAGATTTCAGCGATCATGCAGCTTGTGGCATGGATCAGTCCAAACAATTCTCACTACAAGAGCAGTGTAGAGCCTGCAAGACCAGCAGAGAGCCACTGCAGTCTAGTGGATAAGGTATTAGATTTGGACCTGTGAAATGTCAAATCCTGTCTCAGCCACACAAAGTGTAAATAAATAAATAAATAAATGGGAATAATAATGACCTACCTCACAAGAGTGTTGTGTGGGTGAACTAGATTAGGATTATAAAGCACTTTGATTGTGGAAAATGCCATATAAATGATAATATAACTGGAGTCTCTTCCTCATGGATGTGGAACAACGCTTTTGAAAAGTGGCATTATGTCCCTTCAAATGGACTCTAGAAAAATATTTTAACTTGGCTGGTAACAGGTTGACAATGCTTACACAATGTTGTGGAAATTATTGGGACACTCAAGGCAAGAAAAATATCGACATTATCCACAAGGAGACATGGATTTAAAATTCATTGACCAGATCCTCAGCTGGAGAAGTTTGAAGGAGCGCCTATCTTATCCTATACAGACTGTTGAAAATTACACCTCCCTTTGCAACTTTGAACACTTGCCTACTTAATTTAGGAGTGGAACTATTACATAAGTTTGTCTTCAGCTAACAATAGGAACTCGAAAAGTCTAAACTATTGATGGCTCAGTGCCCAGAAACACTACACAGCTCACACATAGCCAAGAGGAATATTTTAAAAATTCTATAGCCTGAAGTACAGGAAAGAAACTCATCATGAATCTTCTTAGGAAAACCCAAGGCTTGGAAAATATTTATCAAAACCCAGCATTTGTTCTAGAGCACTGGAGATAGACTTTAGATAACTCATGCTGAATTCAATCGGCTGCAGCATCAGACCCATGTGCAGTCCTCTGCTGTGGTCGTGAGGACAGCAAAGAAGGAATTCTTTGCCACCCTCATAGCTGCTGCGAAGTTGTGTCCAGCAGAGCTTTTTCGGATGGTGAGGGGGCTGGTCAGTCCGGCCTCCCTCCACCTGCAGGGGGAGATTTCCCAAGCTCGCTGTGAGGAGTTTGTAAACTATTTTTCAGATAAGATTGCTCGAATCCAGCACAATTTTGGGGCCGGGATTGATGCAGAAGGAGAACCGAGGGTTATGGATGTCCCGTCTGGTCCACCTTTGTGGGATCGGTTTCAGGAAGTGACGCCAGCTGATGCTGAGTGGGTTCAACTTCTGGGGTCTGTTAGGGCTACTTTTTGTGAATTAGATCCGTGCTCGTCCTGGTTGGTGAAAGCCTCCATGGAGACTTTGGGATTGGTGCTGGTGGAAGTAATCAATACCTCCCTTTGGGAGGGCAGGGTGCCGGACTGCCTCAAGGAGGTGGTGGTGCAGCCTCTGCTAAAAAAAACATCATTGGATGTTGACTCACTCGCTAGCTACCGGCCTGTCTCTATCTAACCTTCCCTTTTTAGGGAAGGTTATTGAACGGGTGGTGGCCCAGCAGCTCCAGAGCCATCTGGATAGCATTGGCTTTCTGGACCCTTTTCAATCAGGTTTTCGTCCAGGATATGGCATCGAGATGCACAGGTGGCCTTGGTAGACGACCTCTGCCGAGAGATGGATCTAGGACATTAAACCCTTTTGGTTCTATTGGATCTTTTGGCAGCGTTTGATACGGTAGATCATGGGTTGCTTCTGAGACGGTTGCGGACCCTGGGGGGGTGGATGGGACTGTCTTAAGATGGTTCCGATCGTTTCTCTCAGGGAGAAGTCAGCGGGTGGTGCTGGGGGAAGAAACATCTAGCCCCTGAGATCTTGCTTGTGGCGTACCGCAAGGTTCTATTCTGTCTCCACTGTTATTTAACATCTATATGCAATCCTTGGGTGAGGTCGTGAGATGGTTTGGTGTGAGTTGCCACCAGTAATGCTGATGACACCCAGCTCTACCTCTCTTTTTCAACAAACCCAGGTCCTGCATTCTCAGTGTTTTCCCAGTGCTTGCTAGCAGTAAGTGACTGGATGAGGCTGAGCAGACTGAAGTTGAACCCCGATAAGACGGAGGTGATGTTGGTGGGTAGGGCAGCTGAGGTGATGGTCCCCCTTCTGGAGGGGATCCGCTCCCTGTTGGCACCGCAGGTGTGGAATTTGGGGATCCTGTTGGACCCTGGCCTCTGCCTGGATTTTCAGGTGGAGGCAGTGGCAAAGGGAGCCTTTCATCAATTACAACTTGTGCATAGGATCCAGCCATATGTTTCAAACTCTGATCTGGCCACTCTCATCCATGCATTCATCACCTCAAGACTAGATTAGTGCAACACGCTCTACATGGGGCTGCCCTTGGTGATGACTCGGAAGCTGCAGCTGGTACAGATTGTGGCGGCCCGTTTCCTGGTGGGGACGGGCCATAGGGCACATTACACCAGTGCTCTGGGCTCTGCACCGGCTGCCTATAGTGTTCTGGGTCCAATTCAAGGTGCTGGTTTTGACCTTTAAAGCCCTACAGGATCTTGGTTCCTCCTACCTGAGAGACCGTCTCACTCCCCAGACCCTGGGGTGACCTTTACGATCTACCAGGGCACCTTATTGGAGGTCCCGCGGGTAAACTGGGGGGGATGGAGAGGGCGTTGTTGGTGGTCACACCAAGGCTATGGAACTTCCTCCCAGAGGAAGCTCACTTAGCTCCCAGCCTGTTGGCCTTTCGTCAGGCCTGTAAGACCTGGCTGTTTGTCTGGGCCTTTGGGGGAGGGGGGTGTTGTTTGCCAGTGGTTTTTACCTCTTTTATTGTCTGTTTAGTGTTTTACAATGTTTTCGTAAGCCTTCTGTGTATTGCTTTTAACTTACTGTTTTTAAAATGTTTTGTGAACCGCCATGAGCTGCCATAGGGCTGGAGGTAGTGGGATATAAATAAATAAATAAATATAAAACTTCAGAATATTAGTGGCTACTTATGAAGTTCACATGAGGAATTATAATGTTGCTACTGTTTGACAGTCTGTGTGAAAACAGATATGCATCTTCACACCGCTTTAACATTTCTTATGCATGTTGCAGGGATGCATAGGGCACCAATCCAGCCCTACAACGTGCTAAGAAATGTTAAAGCAGAGCTACATGCATGTCTGTTTTTACCGTATGTTAGTATACATGTGCGGTGGGGGTGGGGGCAGCGCCTGTGGCAACACCACAGCAGGTGTGGGGCGGATGGGTGGGCACCCGTACGAATGGCGCCCGGTGTGTGTGTGTATGTGTGTGTGCGTGTGCATGCGCGCACTCCCGTGCTCCACCCATCTCCACCCATCGCCCATGCATGGAGCAACGGGCTCTCTCTGCCGTGGCCGCCTTTGACACCGCATGGCCGCCTCCTGGATTCATTACATTCTCTTGGTTTCTAGGACTCTGTTCTCAACTGGTTCTCTTTGTATTTCTTGAACTGAATCTTCAGTGTTTCTTTTGCTGGTACCTCCTCTACATTGCTTTCCCTTTCTGTGGGAGCTCCCCAAGGCTCTGTCCTGGACCCCCTTCTCTTCTTCCTGTACATTTTTACTCTAGGTAAACTCATTGAATCTTACAGCTTCCAGTATCACCTGTATGCTGATGACATGCAACTCTCTCTCTCCACTTCCATGCTCTCCTCCTTCACCCAGTCTCGTATTGCTGACTGACTTTTCTGACACCTCTCTTTGGATGTTTTGCTGCCAACTCAGGCTTAATATGGGCAAGACTGAACTCCTCATCTTCCCACCAAAAACATTTCCCTCCTATTTCCTTCTCAGTTTCCATTGAGAGTGTCACCATCCAGCCTGTTCCTCAGGCACATAACCTGGGATTAATCTTTGATTCCACCCTCTCCTCTATGCCTCAGATCCAGGCTGTTGCCAAGTCCTGTCACTTCGCTCTGTATAATATTGCTAAAATACGGCCTTGCCTTACTGTTGCCACTGCAAAAACCCTAGTCCGCACTCTAGTGTAATCCGGGAGTTAATCCTGGACCAGGTGGCTGACCTTGCATGTAGTACGGAGACCTGGATGAACACCGAGTTGGGACCTGTATTGACTGACTTTGTTCCAGTCGGGTACTCCGTCCAGCACCAGCCGTGGTCGGAAGGATGGAGGGGTGGGGTGGGGCGGTGTAGCCATTATTTTTAAGGAGACATGGTCTGTGAGGAGATTTCCTGTGCCATCTATCATAGGAGTCGAGGGCCTCCACCTGGTGTTTGATCTGGATGGAGACAGAACGGGGTTGCTGCTGATATATTGTGCACCTACCTGCTCAGCAGCTTCCCTATCCACTCTGACTGAGTTTGTGTCAGAGGTGGTGTTGTGATCCCCCAAGACTTCAATATCCATGCTGACATCAGTCTTGGAGGGGCAGAGTTGGAGTTCATGGCTACCATGGCAACCATGGGCCTATCTCAGATAGTTGTCGGCCCCACCCATGTTGGCGGGCATACCTTGGACAGGATATTTTGCACAGGCCTTGAGGCAGGGGATCCATTAATGGGGGAGGTGTCAGCTGTGCCCTTGTCACGGACGGATCATTATCTCCTCCAGGCCAGTATCCTGGTGCACGTCGGCCCCCAGAAGGGTACAGGACCAGTTTGGTTGGTCCGCACCTGGAGACTTATGGAACCTGATAAGTTCAGGAATGCACTGGGGGATGTATCCTCTGGATCTGATGGTCATTCACTCAATGATCTCGTGGCCTTATGGAATCTTGTGCTGACCGAGGCTATCGACAGTACGACTTCTAGGTGTCCACTCCCAAACTACCAATACCAACGGTCCCCATGGTATACAAAGGATCTGCAGTGGATGAAGCAGGAAGGACGGCAGTTAGAGTTTAGAGCAATGGTGGTATCGTTCTCATACTGAAGTTGACCGATTGTGACATAGAGTCTGTTTCGTACCTATGCTGTGGCTGTGTGGGCAGCAAAAAAGGCAGCATCCGCTAAGTCTTGTGGGAGCGGAGTGAGAGTTCATGGCTGCCATGGCTACCATGGACTTGTCCCAGGTTGTCACCTGCCCAAGCCATGTGGGGGGGGGGGCACACCCTTGACCTGGTGTTCTGTTCTGGCCTTGAGGCGGGTGATCCGGTAGTGGGGGAATTGAAAGCTGTGCCCTTGTCATGGACAGATCATTATCTCCTTCAGACCAGTCTCTTAGTGCACCACCCCTGGAAGGGGATGGGACCAGTTAGGATGGTCCACCCCCGGAGGTTGATGGAACCTCAGCAGTTCCAGGAGACCCTGGGGGATATAACCCTGGCTTATGATGGCCGCCCTGTTGATGAGCTTGTCCAGGCATGGAACACCTTGCTCGGGGGGGCTGTTGACAGGGTAGCTCCGAAACGTCCCCTACCTCTGTCTCGTCATCGCAAGGCCCCTTGGCCTTGGTTTACTGAGGGGCTGCGGTGTATGAAGCAGGTAGGTAGGCGACTAGAGTGATGCTGGCGTCGGACTCGCACTGAATCCGACTGACTTCTCCGTAGGGCCCATTTGCGGTCCTACGTTGAGGCTGTTAGAGTGGCAAAGAAAGAGTTCTTTGCCACCCTCATAGCGTCTGCAAAGTTGCGTCCAGCGAAGCTGTTCCAGGTGGTGCGGGGGCTGGTTAGTCCGGCCTCCCTCCGCCTGGATGGGGACTTGTCCCAGGCCCACTGTGAGGAGTTTGCAATCTACTTTGCAGACAAGATCGCTCAGATCCAGAGCAACTTCAACACTGGATTAGGAACAGTAGAGAGGGAGCATGAGGTGATGGAAGTTCCGTCTGGTCCATCTTTCTGGGGTGAGTTTCAGGAAATGACGCCAGCCAATGGTGTGGATGTCTTGGGGTCTGTTAGAGCCACTAGTTGTGAATTAGATCCTTGCCCGTCCTGGTTAGTGAAAGCCTCCAGGGAGACGTTGGGGATGGTGCTGGTGGGGGTAATCAATGCATCCCTTCAGCAGGGTAGCTTGCTCCCCGACCTCAAGGAAGCCGTGGTGCATCCCCCCTGCTGAAGAAGTCGACTCTGGATGTGGATGCACTCACCAGTTACTGGCTCATCTCTAACCTTCCCTTTTTAGGGAAGGTTATTGAATGGGCAGTGGCTCTGCAGCTCCAGGTTCATCTTGATAGCATCGATTTACTTGATCCATTTCAATCAGGGTTTCGCTCCGGCTATAGTACAGAGACAGCGTTGGTGGGCTTGGTGAACAATTGCCGCCAGGAGATGGATGCAGGACATTCAACATTACTAGTCCTGCTAGATCTCTCGGCCGTGTTTGATACAGTGGACCATGGGCTGCTGATGAGACAATTGCATGACCTGGAGGGTCTGGATGGGACTGTCCTAGGATGGTTCCAGTCATTCCTTTCCGGGAGGACTCAGCGGGTTGTCCTGGGGGCAGAAACATCTAGCCCCCGGGCCCTGGACTGTGGCGTTCCGTAAGGTTCAATCTTGTCTCTATTATTATTTAATGTGTATATGCAGCCCTTGGGGGAGATCGTGAGAGGGTTTGGTGTGTGTTGCCACCAATATGTTGATGACACCCAGCTTTACCTCTCCTTTTCAACTGACCCAGGTCCTGCCATCTCTGTGCTGTCCCAGTGTTTGGAGGCCGTTGCGACATGGTTGTGGCAGAGCAGACTGAAGCTCAACATTGATAAGATGGAGGTGATGGTGGTGGGTAAAGCAGGGGAGGTGCTGTCCCCCCTTGTGGAGGGTGTGCGCCCCTCTGTGACCCAGCAGGTACGAAGTCTGGGGGTGGTATTGGACTCAGGCCTCTGCCTGGATTGGCAGGTGGAAGTGGTGGCACGGGTGGTTTTCCGCCAGCTGTATCTGGTGCGGAGGCTGCACCTATACATCTCCAGTTCTGACCTGGCCACTCTGATCCATGCCTTCATCACCTCGAGGCTGGACTACTGTAACACGCTCTACGTGGGGCTTCCCTTGACGCTAGCCTGGAGGTTGCAGGTAGTGCAGAATGCAGCGGCCCATCTCCTAACAGGGACGGGCCAAGGGGAGCACATTACACCTGTGCTCCGTGTGCTGCACTGGCTGCCTATAATGTACTGAGCCAGATTCAAGGTGTTGACTTTGATCTATAAAGCCCTGTACGGTCTTGGCCCTGGATCTCTCAGGATCCCTCGTCTTCCGTGTCTCAGGACGGCCCCTTCAGTCCACCGGGAGCGCCTTCCTGGAGGTCCCTCGCATGAAGCGAGGGACTACAATGGAGAGGGCATTCTCAGTGGTAGAACTCTCTCCCAGAGGAAGCCTGCCTGGCCCCAAGTCTACTGGCCTTTCGACGGGCATGTAAGACGTGGCTGTTCTTCCAGGCCTTCAGTGGGGGGTGGGGGATTAATGAGGGTTTTAAACTGTTGAATATTGTAAATTTTATTCTGGTTTTAAATATTGTTTTATTTTTGTATGGAAGCCGCCCCGAGATGCCATAGGCATAAGGAGGCGGCCTATAAATGCAACATAAATAAATAAATAAATAATAAGTCACATCCAGCTGAGCTTTTCCGGGTAGTGAGGAGGCTGGTCAGTCCGTCCTCCTTCCACCTGGACTTATAGTCATCTAATGCTCGCTGTGACTTGTTTGTTGACTTCTTTGCAGACAAAATCACTCAAATTCATCATGGGTTCGATGCTGCACTTTTGGCAGTAAGTGAACCAGAGGCAGTCAAAGCCCTGGCTTGTCTAGTTTTATGGGATCAATTTCAGTACGCGTCATCCTCCGATGCGGGGGATGCTCTTGGGACTGTTTGAGCAACCCATTGTGAACTGGATCCATGCCCATCCTGACTGGTTAAGGCCAGCCAGGAGACGTTGGGGCCATAGCTGGCCCGGATTGTCCTTAGGGAGGGCAGAGTGCTGGGCTTCCTCAAAGAGGTGGTGGTGCAGCTTCTGTTCAAAAAACCATCACTTGCCAGTTATCGGCCGGTCTCTAACCTTCCCTTTTTAGGGAAGGTTATTGAGCAGGTAGTGGCTCGCCAGCTTCCGGAGCATCTGGACCAGATCGGTTTCCTTGATCCCTCACAGTCTGGCTTTCGTCTGGGTTATGGCACTGAGATTGTGCTTGTGGCATTGGTTGACTGAGTTGGATCAGGGTTGTTCAACCCTGTTGATTCTATTAGATCTCTCAGCTGCATTTGATACCATTGATCATGAGTAGCTGGTGACTCGGTTGCGGGACCGAGCCGGAGTGGTTGATAGTGTTTTTAAATGGTTCCACTCCTTCCTGGCCAGGAGAACTCAACGTGTGGTGCTGGGTGATTGTTCATCTTTTCCCTGGGACCTCACATTTGGAGTCCCACAAGGTTCCATCTTATCCCCTCTCTTGTTCAATGTGTACATGCAGCCTTTGGGGGCAGTCATCAGAGAGTTTGGTGTGAGGTGTCATCAATATGCTGATGACACCCAACTGTACCTCACTTTTACATCTAACCCAGGCCCTGAAGTCTCGGTGCTTACCTGGTGTTCAAGCCGTATGAAGTTGAATCCTGACAAGAGGGAGGTGATGGTGGTGGGCAAAGCCGGGGATGTGATGGCCCCCATCATTGATGGGGTCCGTCCCACACCCTAGTTTCTCAGGTCCATAGTCTGGGGGGGGGGGGTGTTCCTGGACCAGCAACTCCACCTGTATGTCCAGGTGGTGACTGTGGCGAAAGGTGCATTTAAGACATATGTCTCAGACATGGACCTTGTCAACATCACCCATGTTTTTGTTACCTCAAGACTGGATTACTGTAATGCGCTCTATGTGGGGCTACCCTTGGTGATGGTCCAAAGACTGCAGCTGGTGCATAATGCGGCGGCTTGCCTCCTTTCATGGGTGAGTTGTCATGAGCACATTACACTGGTGCTCTGTTCTCTGCACTGGGTGCCAGTAGTCTACCGGGCTGAATTCAAGGTGTTGGTTTTGACCTTTAAAGCTCTAAACGGCCTGGACCCCACCTAACTGCAGGATCGCCTCACCCCCTGGGTCCTGGATCGACCCCTGTGGTCGATGGGGAGTGCCCCCCTTGAGGTGCCCCGGTTTCCTGGGTGTTGACTATGAGGAGGGCATTCTCAGTGCCCGCACCGCGACTGTGGAACTCCCTCCTACTGGAGGTGCACCTGTCCATAGACCTCCCCTCTTTCTGTAGACAGTGTAAGACCTGGCTGTTCCGCCGGGCCTTTGGTGAGGGAGACAGGTGATGGGGAGGGTGGGGGTTAGGGGGTGGGGTTCTTTTGTCTTACTTCCAGGTTTTAATGTTTTTATGTTGTTTTATATTGAATTTTATATTACTTAGTTTTATTGCTGTAAGCTGCCCCGAGCTGCGGAAGCAGGAGGTGGCGGCATACAAATGTAATAAACTAAACTAAACTAAACTAGTAATCTCTCACCTTGGCTATGTAACTTCCTCCTAACTTGTCTCCCCTTTTCTGATCTCACCCACCTCATCTCTGTTTAATGTTCTGCTGCCAAAGTCATCCACCTTGCTCGTCACTTTGACCACGTTCAGCCCCTCCTTTCCACCCTACGTTGGCTCTCCCTACTGCAACACATTCAACACAAGCTCCTGGTCTTCACCTTCAAGGCTCTTCATGGCCTTGCTCCCCCATATCTCTCTGCTCTTGTATCCTGCAACATTCCTGCCTGGGAGCTTCACTCCTCCTCTGTCCCCACCCTCACCTGCTTATGACTCCCCTGCTCCTCTAAATGCCTTCGCCCCTTCTCTCTTATTATATATTATTATTATTAGCAAGCATTTATATAGTGCAAGCAATGTACCTGATGCTTTACAAAGTAATGGAATAGACATGGTCCCTGCCCTAGGGCTTACAATCTGAGAGACAGGGGTGGGGTGAGGGAGACAAAGAAAGGGGAACAGAGGAAGAGACAAGGAGTGTAACATTTACGAAGATGCGAGGTCCCAGGTGCACGTGCTTGGTTTGGTTACATCGAGAATGATGGCTGGTTGGTCCGTGTGGTGAGGATATGAGTATACAGACCTCAGGTAACAGATTTTACTGGATGGTAGGTATCAGCAGAAGTTAGGTGAGGGGACTGAGGAGCCAGGGAGGGCAGAGCGGAAAAGGTGGGTCTTGAGGAGGGATTTGAAGGTATGAAGGGAGGGGCCGAGGTGGATGTGGGCAGGGAGGGAGTTCCAGGCATGGGGGGCAGCTAGGGAGAAGGGACGAAGGCGGTTAGGGGAGCAGGGGAGACATGGAGGGCGAGAGAGGGGACAGAGGAGGAGCGGAGTTCATGGACTGGAGTACGGAGAGAAATTAGTGCAGAGAGCTAGGGGGGATCAAGGGTGTGAAGAGCTTTATAGGTGAAGACTCGGAGCTTGTGCAGGATTCGTTCAGGAAGGGGGAGCCAGTGAAGAGAGGAGAGTAGGGGCTGCACATGGTTGAAGCAACGGGCGAGGTGGATGACCCTGGCAGCAGAGTTTTGGACGGAGATAAGAGGAGAAAGGGGAGAGCGGGGGAGGTCAGTGAGAAGGAGGTTACAGTAATTGAGGTGAGAGATGACTAGGGTGTAAACAAGGGTTTTCTTGCTTCCCCCCAAGCCTGGAACTCCCTCCTGAATACATTCATTCTGCTCCCACTCTCCCAACTTTCAAGTCCCTCCTGAAAACCTACCTCTTCGGTCAGGCTTTCCCTGGCTTGTCATGAGCAATAAGAATCTTCTCCCTGTTTCTAAGTTATATTTATGTATTATTTATCTTAAAATTTATATGCCACCCCCTCCTGCCTCAGGCATCTTGGGGTAGCTCACAACATGTTAACATTTTAAAACATTTTAAAACATTAAAATAAACAATAATAATTACAATTTTAAAAAACCAATATAAAACCCCATCCCCCCTACCCTAACCCACTCCACCCACCCCATCTCCCTCAGGAAAGGCCTGGTGGAACATCCAGGTCTTACATTGTCTGCGGAAAGAGGGGAGGCCATCAGTCAAGTGGATGTCCAATGGGAAGGAGTTCTACAGCCGCAGCACAGCCACGGAGAATGCCCTCCTCATAGTGGACACCCGAGAAACCCGTGTTGTTCCAGGACTGTCAGAGGGTTGAAGCAGTCCTGCAGAGGGTGAGGTGGTCCTGAAGATAGGTGGGGCCCAAGCTGTTTCGGGCTTTAAAGGTCAACACCAACACCTTGAATTGGGCCTGGAAACCTATTGGCAGCCAGTGCAGACAGCGAAGCACCGGTGTAATATGCTTGCATCAGCCCGTCCCCATCAAGAAACGGGCCGCCGCAGTCTGCATCAGCTGCAGCTTCTGAACCAGCACCAAGGGTAGCCCCACGTAGAGCGCGTTGCAGTAATCCAGTCTCGAGGTAATAAAAGCATGGATGACTGTGGTGAGACATACGGCCTAAGCTGACGCACCAGATGTAACTGGCAAAATGCTCCCTTCGCCAAAGCCAACACCTCGGCATCCAGGCGGAGGTGTGGGTCCAGAGCACCCCCAGACTCCGGACCTGAGAAACCAGGGGAGGGAAGACCCCATCAATAATGGGAGCCACCACTCCCTCGGCCTTCCCCACAACCAACACCTCTGTCTTGTCAGGATTTAGCCTCAGGCGGCTTGCCCTCATCCAATACCCCACAGCGGACAAACACCAGGTAAACACCGAGACTGCTGGGCCTGAGTCGAAGGAAAATGAGAGATATAGGGATGGGCAAACGCGGTTTGGAAGTTCGGCCCGAACTTGGCCTGTTCGGACTACCGAATGCGAACCCGAACATGAACATACCGAACAGAACAGAACACCGAACGGCAAAATGGCCGAATATACCAAACAGAACAGAACACCGAACGGCGAAATGGCCAAACAGTTCGGTCAGTTCGGATCGCGTTCGGTTGTGTTCGGGTGGCTAAAACGTGGTCTACTGTCACTCTGTCACTGGAAGGTCACTGGAAGGCCAAATGTAGCAGGGAGGGGGAAGTCATCTGACTCAGCTAGGAGCAGACTTCCAGGCACCAGGGGTGGAGGGTGGAGAGTGGCTTGGAGTAGCAGCCACTCATCTCACCTGTGGTCATCTTCAATGCACACATGGAACGAACAGCAACATACATGAATGGGATGGTGATAACACACAACATATTATTTGTAACCAAGCCAAGTACACGCACCTGAGACTTCGCATCCGCCTGAATGTTTGTTTGTCTTCTCCCATGTCTCTCCCGCTGTCCCCTCTCCTTGTCTCCCCCTCCTTGTCTTTTAGATTGTAAGCCACAGGTAGGGACCGCA
>QEPC01013938.1:5558070-5572688 GCA_003113815.1 Sphenodon punctatus
GGGGGGGGGGGGGGAGGAGCCTTTATGGCAGGGGCAGGGGCAAGGCCAGCTTTATTACTCATTTTTTCAAACTGATATACTGCACTTCCAAACGAGGCTCAAGGCAACTTGCAGCATATAAAAAACAACATATAAAAATCGCTAAAAATCCCCTTAAACCCCAACAACACTTCCCTCAGTCCCCCCCAGCCCTATCTGTGCCTGCCAAATGCCTGGCCAAGCAAAAAGGTCTTACATCATTACCGGAAGATGAGCAGGCTCGGGCTTAGACAAATCTCCGAGGGGAGAGAGTTCCATAATCGTGGAGTAGCCACATAGAACAGCTCTCTGTGTGCCTTTGTTGTAGAAACTTCCTGGCAAGATGGTATACACAAGAGGGTGTTCTTGGCTGAGCTCAGAGGCCACGACCGACCTTCAATTGTGCTTGGAAAACTGAATAGCCAGTGCAGACTCTGGAGCACTTTAGGATATGTGAGGCCCAGGTAGCGTGGCCATACCTGCCCTTTAAAAGTGGACACATGAAAAATACATGGTGCAGGGCTGCACTAGCACCAATGCAGCCCTGCAACATGTATTTTTCATAAGCGTCCCCTTTTAAAGGGCAGGTATGGCCACCCTAGGCCTAGGCCAAAGATAAAATGTGGAGCGCTTGGTGGTCTTGCTCCCACAGGGGGGTGGGGGTGGTTATGTTTGGGACCCCATTGGGAGAGAGCAGAGCCCCATACCCCACCCTGGTGAAAACAGGGGCCACTTTTCATCCCCCAGAAGTAGAGAAAATAGCAAGGCATGAGTGGCCCTGGGTTGGGGAACCTTTTATTGTCTGGAGGTCATGATAATTTTAAAAGGATGAGGCAAGCAGCTTGAAACAGAGCACAAGGCTGGGTGATCAGTCAGGGAAAAGGGGGAAAAAGCAGAGGATTCAGATCATGGATTTGGTCTTTAGATCTAGTCCCAAACATGCTTCTTTAGAACTCAAAAACAGGGGCTGGGTCCAGGGGCCAGATCCAGAAACAGGAAAGGGGCCAAAAAAAGGGGGGGAAATCAGCTGTGGGCCCAAACTGGCTGATAGATCGAGGATTCCCCCACCCTGGCTCTATGGTATGCTGATGCCATGTTTTCAAATTTCTTTCCACAACCATTTTAAATGAAAACTGAGATTATCAGGGCATACGCCTCTAATCCATGGAAGTCAATGGCTGAGCTCCCATTGACTTTAATGGTGGACGATTGCGACCTTAACCACAGGAATCCCTGTGACTTTATACACATTAGTCAGGAGAACTGGCAGCCCTAAGAGAGCATGTTTTAGCCAGCCATAGTTGGGAAAACTGGGGATGTATGTTAACAGTGTGCTAAGTGTTCTATCTAAAAGGCGGATTTTTGTGACCCCAGTTTTCTAAGAAAAGAAGCAAACAGACATGGACACGTGATTAAAACACAGGGTATTGTTCCATCTTTCCCCAGAAGTAAGAGGAACCCACCCACCCCCATCTAGTAGATTATAAATGTTGGGGTTATATCCTAAAACAGTAAAAATGAATGATCCGTCTCATAGGGTGTCATATTTCAGAGGAGTGGGGGGGAAGGAGGGGGAAGGATAACTAGGCTGATTAAAACCTGTCCTAAATCCACATGCTCCATTAAACATTGGAAGCCAGAACAGTTTCAAACTTTGAGAAGCAATTAATATCTTGATAGCAACACCATTCTTGAATGAATAACTCCGGATTTAGATACACCTGACCAGAAAATAATACTTTTCCATTGCCTTGATAGAACCCCCCCCCCCCCACCCTCTCATTCGGAAGTGCAGTGAGGGGTCATAAAAATTGGGGATTACTTTAGTTAGTCATTTGTAACAGGTAAATGTATGTGTTTGACTTCCTGGAATGTGAAGGGTAAAGGTCTTTATGATTTTTCCAGGGTTATGAATACATAAATAACAATGGTCACTTAAGAAGGACAGAAGCTTTGGGATTAACCTTTCCACACATTTGTGAGCAACCTATTGACCCAGCCAAAGATTTTTTTTCTCTTGTTTGCTCTCCGCATCAATCATATCTATAGGAAATGTAAACATTTCGCCATCCAGTTCAAAATGAAAACCAGAAAATCATCGCCCAACCTTCACAATTAGTTGTTTACACTCAGCTGACTTTTGGTAAATGCATTGCAGCAAGAATGCTTGTGCAACAAATTAAGAGTTTCTCAAGCCACGTGATGGACTTTTCATTTCAGACACAAGCTCACTGACACAAGCAGAAACACAATGATTTAGTTTACTGCTGTAATTAAAGAAAACATTGTGTGTGTGTGTGTGTGTGTGTGTATATATATACACACACACACACACACACACACACAGAGGGTGTTTTTAAATGAGCAAGACTGGGGTGGGGGGACATGGAGAGCAGCCACTCAGGTGGAGTGGGGAGGGATTCTAATTGGCTGCTCCCAGTGTGACTACCGTGGCAACCACTACACATTCCCCTTACCATGGACCATGAAGGAGGGAGAAGCACGCCAGGCTGGCCTTCGAAACTGACATGTCCTGGCCGTGAGCACTGGGAAACTGGACTCCCCAGTACCTGCGACCAGTTCCTGTGACTTGCAAAAGCCGTGTTCCCTGCCCACAGTGCCAATGAGTGGGAGACCTGTCTGTTGGTGGGGGTGGCTGCCCCAATTCATACAGATGTGTGGGCACGTGTTCGGCTTTCCTCTGGGTCACTCTGGGTTTTTCAACAGTGCCTTGTGAGTGGCCATTAGTGGGCGCTGTGCGCTCATGGGAGTGTGCATCCCCTTGCTCCACCTTCAGACAGGCGTACGGATGAGAGGTTACTGGGCGACCATGTGTGGTAGCATCTCGGTTAAACACACCCAGAATACATCAACGTTCCCACGCAAATGGGCTCGTATCTTTGACTAAGGACTGAATGGCATACGCGATTACGTGGCCTTTACACTCAATGTGGAGCTGACTGTATATGCAATTATTTCTCTTACGTATATTGGGAGAGTTATATGCAAAATGCTGGGTCCTATAACAACAACTAGTCTCCCTCCATTAGTAAATGGCGAATCTTTTAGCCCCACCCTTCCGGCCTGGGAGGATATCCTAGGGCTACTGCCAGAGTCAGACTCTCTCAGGTCCCACAGCAGAATCTTAAGAGGCCCATCATCAGGCTCCACCTCCTTCAGGCTGGAAACCATTTCCCTTCACATGCAGGATCATGCACACATGGACTCCTCACAACAGGTCTTGCTGCTCTGTCCCACCTGTAGCCCCACACTGATGCCAACATTGCTGCTTCCCCACACCTGCTGGCAGGTAGTTTTGATGGACAGGAGAACATGGTGGGTGGGAGCACTCCACATACTAAGATGAAGGGGAGCAGTGGGGACAGGGGGCTTCCTAAGGGATCTGCCAGATGGGTCCCTGCCAGGGATGAGCTCGACAGCAGCCAATATGGCCATAGCTTTGCTACAGTTGCCCAACAGTTGTTCCTGCACCACTTGTCTAATAGCCTGCTGCATGTGTGCCCAATGCAGCTTGGACTGCCACTGCCCAAGCTCTTTGACCTGCAAAAGGGGCGGGACTACTTCAAAAGAGTGTGGAGGAAAGGGTTTTCTTCTCTCTGCCCTTTCTCATGTAGCCAATCCATGCCACTTAGGAATGTGCATCAAGACATTCCATTGAGGGTGGGGGTGTCACGTCGGGCAAGAAAAGGGGCAGGAGAAATGGACTCTTCCATCGCTTTCCTATATGACCACACCCATTTCAGAGCATCAGGACATCACGGTGCCCTTCAGGGGGCAGGGCTACATCAGAAAACAGGCGGGAGAGCCTTTTCTCCCCACCTCCTTTACTACTCAGCCCCAGCTTGTCACTCAGATAAATTGGAGACCCCACCTGAGCTCAGATTCTCTGGTTAAAAACCCAAATTTGGAGGGGTAGCAACATTAAGTGCAGTTGGCTAGGGCCCCGTGCTAGCAGAGTCCCCCACCGGGGTTCCTCACCCATGGGTCCCAGTCCACCGTTCCTAAGGAGGCCTCTGGCCTTTTAAACCTGTTTAAGCAGTAGGCAGCCACTTGTTACTTGACAAGTGAGTTTTTGTTTTGTCATGTAGTAGAGTCTGTACATTGACATCCAGAAGGGAGGGGAGGGGAGAAGGTATCAGAGACTCTGGTTACTACTCCCTGATTTTCCATCTGCCTCTGCACCGGCCTAGGTAGGGTTAAGAACAAAGGTAGCTCACCATGCATTTACCATGTCTTGCTTAGAGGAATCTTCTCCACACATGGCTCAGCTCCCTTAAGCGGGGCACGTTAGCTAACGTAGGGCATGGCAAACTGAGTGGAGACTTGCCACTCAAGAAGGACCCTGCTAGCAATGTGAGGGGACTGTTCTAACTCCCATGGAACTGTCCACCACCTGGCCATCACTCTTTCACCACCCTTTTTCCCAGCCTCAAAAAGACTCCCTTCCCTGGGGCCAGGAAGATGATGGCTTTATAAATGGTTCCCAGCCTTGCTCTATGACTCAGCAAGGAAGATAAAGTCAGCTTGCCTTCTCTTTACACTGAGCAGAGGCTACTGCCTTTTTCTACCATGACTGTAAAACACCTAGTGTAATAGGGATTCTACACCAAGGCATAGGTAGTAAAATAGTGCTAAAGGATGCTAAAGTTGGATCCAATTTTGGCCCCAAAGAATCTGCCAGTGCTGCAATACTGACTGGCTGCCATAGGTGGTTTAAAACCTGCAGCTTAACATTAGTCAGCAATGGGTGTTTTTAGACACACATTTCTCCTGGATATTTGCTGTTACATCCTGAACTTTCTGTCTATGTAAATCACTCACCCAGATCTTAAACATCCGGATCTTTGAACTTCTGCATAGAACTTCTCCCAGAACTTGTGTGTGTAAAACGTTCTCCTGGTAAACTGCTTTGCTCCAGGCAGCTGTGGTCACTTGGTTTCCATGGCAGCCTGTCACATCTACAGCTGCAGCTACTTTAGGCTGCCTCGGGGCAGTGTGTGTGTGAAAAATGAATCCGGAACTTACTTGTGGACTTGTAAACCCAGAAGACTGAAACATCTGGAACTTTAACGTGTGTGTAAAAATGCCCATAATGTCAGTACACTATAAATTCATCTCCTCCCCACAATCAGTCATACAGGTATGTTGAAATCCCCAAAGACAATAAGTCTAGGGGATTCCAACATCTCCTCTGAGACCAGCTCGGCTAGAACAGTCAGGGAGTTGGCCGTGCAGTGGGGTGGTGAGGTTGGGGAGGGATTTTATTTATTTATTTATTTATTTATTTAATGGATTTGTACCCCGCCCCTCCTGCACAGCAGTCCGGGGCGGCTTCCAACAGTAAAACACAATAAAAACAATTTAAAACATTTCATAACAATAATATTAAAATATTAAAATAGAGCTAAATATCATAAATAATGTATAATAAATAACAAGTAAGGTGGGAGAGCTAAACAACACCCTCACCCTCCCCTCCCACCCTCCCCAAAGGCCTGGGCGAACAGCCAGGTTTTGCAACTTCGCCGGAATGTCAACAGGCTTGGGGCCAGGCGAGCTTCCTCTGGTAGGGTGTTCCAAAGGCGTGGCGCGGCCACCGAGAACGCCCTCTCCATTGTGGCCCCCCGCTTAACACGGGGGACCTCCAGGAAGGCACCCCCGGCAGACCGCAGGAGCCACTCTGTGGTGCGGAGGGCGAGGCGGTCCCTGAGGTATGAGGGGCCCAGACCGTGTTGGACTTTATAGTTCAACACCATGAGGGGATGAGGGGAAAGGTTGGGGGTTTGTGTTTTTATGCAGTTTTAATGTATTGTTTTTAATTGTCTTGTAAACCACCCTGAGACATTTGGGAAGGACAGGGTAAAAATTGAAATAAATAAATAAAAACACATATTTAAGTTTAAAATAATATTTAGTCATTTATTTATTTGAATTTACATGCTGCCCTTACTGCAAGGCTCAGGGTGGCTCACAGTTCATAAAAAACAAAACACTTAAAGCAAACATCCTTCCCCTCAAGCTTCCACCCTCCCCCACAGCCTTACCCCCAAACCCACCCAAGCCCGATTTATCCCTGCCTGCCAATGCTCTTCCAAATAAAAATGTGTTGCACCACCTCTGGAAGATGCCCAGGCTCAAATGAACCTCCCAGGGAAGGGAGTTCCACAAAATGGGGGCAGCAACCAAGAACATCCTCCCATCGCACCCCTGGTCCACAGAAAAGAGTCGGGCAGGGACCGTGTCTATCTTGTTTTCTGTAAAGTGCCAGGTGCATCGCTGGCGCTATATAAATGCTTATAATAAAATAATAATAATAATAATAATAACAACAACAACAACAAGGCAGAACCTTCAGGAGGACGCCCGTGGCCAACTTTAGGGACCACAAAGGGCCGTGCTAGGAGAGGCGGTCTTTCAGATAGGTGGGACCCGGACCACTGAAAGGCTTTAAAGGTCAAAACCAGCACCTTGAATTGTGCCCGGAAAGCTTTCGGCAGCTACTGCAGACTTGGGAGCACCGGTCTAATGTGCTCCCAGTGACCCGTCCCTGAAAGAAGCTGAGCCACTACATTCTGCACCAGCTGCAGCTTCTGAACAGTCATTGGGGCAGCCCCACATGGAGCACATTGCAGTAAAAGCATGGATGACAGTGGTCAAATCTGACCAAGCGTTTGGCAGGTAGAGATAGGGTGGTGGTAAGGGGATTTTTATATTTTTATGTACTTCTATTTTTATACAGTTTATGACCCAAGCTTTAGGGGAAGGAAAGTAGTATAAATAAATAAATAAATAAATAAAATGACAAAATTTGGGCCATGATTGCTGGAACTTACTTGGGATTGTGCCACTCTTTCATACTTTTCATAACAGCAACATGTCTTTCCCCAGTAAGGGAGAAGAAGCCAATTTATAATTTGAGAAATTCTGCAACTGCTATTAATGTTTGGTGATACTGAAAATAGTGTGTATTTTTAAAAAATTGAAAAGATTGCTAGCTTTTCCATTTAATGAGTGTTGAAGTTTGCCTCTCTTTACTTCCCTTGCAGTTGAAACTCTGTGGCAGCTTCCACTATTGAATATTTACTATCTCGGTGAATTCTCAGCTGAAAAGAGCTAATACTTGTGTATCGGTTGTGCAACTACAACGTATGAAACCGCAAAGCTTCCAACTTTGTATTTGATACCGTGAAACAACCAGGTAATTTGAATCAGCCTCTAAGCTACTTCAGATGTCAGAAGCCATTGTCTATAACAGAGGTTTCCAAATGGTGGGCTGGGTTCTTGATTGGGGTGGTAGGATTTTTGGTTGGGGTTATGATCTTGGCCGATAGTTGATATCTTTTGCATGGCCTTTTTTGCTGTCCAGGCTCATGGCATAAGTCTCCAAATGGGGTTATATAGGCAAAAGTTTCAGAACCTCTGGAATAAAACCACCCTGAATCTTGAAATAAATAAATAAATAAATAAATAAATAAAAATAACCAGCAGAAGGAAACAGGTGTGTGAAATAAGTGACACAATGAAAGACAACCTACTTTGCTATGAAGGTCCACCACAGTTAGCTAGGTTCCAGATGCTGCTCTTAATGTCCCCAGAATGGCCGGAGTGAGATGACTGGTTAAGACTGACCTTGGGGCTAATCTGAATGATTCAGAAACCAAGAACAGCCTTTCTTTCATGGAGGTACTTTTCCACACATTTGGAAATCCACTGTACCACTTATCCAGGACAGTTGGCTTGTGAGATTACTAAAAAAAATGCCTTTTTGACAAAAGCCAAAGAACAAAGAGATTGGCCAAAGCTCTCACATGAAGTGACAGAACTGTCTGCAAATGGTAACCATCCCAGAGTCTGCTGCTAATGTGTTACAGATCTGCATCATAATTGAACATCCAGATTGCCACCAACAAAAGAAGGATATGCACAACAAGAACAAACAACATGCAGGGAGCCAAGAATTAAAAAACAAAACACACTTTTTGCAAAGCTAAACAAAGTACAGTAACTCACAATAAAGACCACTGAGAGAATTCTGTTTGGCCTGGGTACAATATCAAGCAATACAACAAGTAGAGGGCAGGATTTAAAACATTGGAAAATGAATAAAAGCATTTAGTAAATGTTTATGATAAAGGCTTTCATCCATGTTGCGCTCTTTCAAAGCAAAAGCTATTGTGGAAGTGAAGGCTTCCATAATGAAGAAAAACGTGGAAGAAAGAAAGGGGCTGGGGGAGGAGAATAAATTTGACACAAATAAAAGAAATTAAGCCTGCCATAATGTCTGTGTTTCATGTTAACAGTCTGCACTACCCTGCTGTGTTGACCATAATACTCTATCACAAGCTCTGTCAGGGGCCCATGCTGGCTAGCTAATTAAAACAATTACAAAGACAAAGAAGGTATCAATAGAATTCCAAGCTGGGAAACAAAGAGATAAAGTCGTGAAGATTTAAATTACCAATGGTTGAACTCCCCAGTCTGGTTTTGAAGTAGGGCAGTGTCCCTCAAATGGTATTTCTTCACATAACTAACATGGGGGTTAGTTCATTTGAAAGGACTTCAGAGAATCTCAAATGCTTAGAAACATCACTGTAAAGGAGAAAAAAAAATATGACAGGTTTTTTTATTCCAGGATTACACAGATTTTATGTTGTAGGGTTTGGGTTTGAAATAAACGAACACTCGTAGGATGACATAACTTCAACTAGGCACAAAAGCTTTCAAGCTAATTCCTTAGGTTAGCATTGGGAGTCAGCTGTGTAATTTGCATGGTACACAGCTGTGTAATATTTTAGCTACTTGATGTATTATGTTAATCAAGAATATAACCCACTCCAGCACCAGATTTGAATGTTCAAAAGGAATAATTATGATCTTGCCTCACCTCATTCAGAACAAAGAGACAAAGAATTTCAGTCATTCTTGCAACAAGATTATCAAAGAAGAATAAGCAACAAAATAAACCTTGCAAGTTGATTGGAACGGTGTATTAGTTGAGCTACTCAAATCTCACTAAACAAAGTTTTTATTCATAGTAGCAATTTTTTCCCCCACAAGCAAATCTAAATAGAGACTAAAATATCTTTTTATTTTTAGGTTTTCAGGAGGCACAGAGAATGCAAACCACACCAATAGAAGAGATTAGAGAACAATGCATAAATCCAGATCCACTGATTGCATTAAAAGTTTTTCAGAAGTGTTGATAAAGGCTACTTGGAATATGAAAAAAAAAATGTCCTGCTCTCCTGAAATGGCTGTAGCACTCAATGTAGAAACAGTTTAAGCAAACATGTAGTGTAAGGACTGGAGTAGTGGATGTTCTTATCCTCAGTTAGCACCTTAAAATGTTTTTTTCAGGAAATACAATCAACATATGCCTTTACTTTGCAGGGGAATTTTTTTGGTAAATTATACAGGCTTGTTTTCTTTTCCTCTGTTATCAAACACAGCTAGTTATCACCTCCATAGTTTACCCAGAGTTCATTTAAAATTCCAGAGTCCCATGAGATTGAATAGCATTCAATTCATTTGTTAAATATATGAGTGGAAGCCACACTGCAAAACTATCATGAACTGGGTGTGCCAAGCTTGCAAATAGATTTGGAATTCCAATCAGCTGGAAAGCACCAGATACTCCAGTTAGCCAAGAAATAAATTGGGGTGAAGGGACAACTAGTGACTTTTTGCCTGCCTGCTACAATGAGCTAATCATGATTGTGTATGCAATATAGCTACATTGACAAAATAGGTGTGTCTGCAAAAATATGGGTTGCAGTAAAGGAGCCTGCAAGAATCTGCCCTGGTACTTATTTTACAGGCAGAACTGAGCTTTTGGGTTTTGCAGGGAAAAAAACCAAAACAAAACCAGACTTTCAAAAAGATTCCCTTGATTTTAACAGATAAGTAGGTGTATTCACTCATTAAAAATAAGTATTTCAGATACAATCTTAATTTTTCAGAACTTCTGCAAAACTTCTGCAATTTTCAAACATTAAAAAGTCATGAGTCTGGTCTGAAAAATCTCATGAATGGCTTACAATCATGAGATTTTTAAAAATGCATTTTTGAATCTTTTTGTTTGTTGTCTAGTTTCTAAGCATTTAGGATTTATACTCCAGCTTTTATCTAAAACCCAAAGGGCTACAAGTTTAGGATTTGATCCTGAAACTTTACACACACCTAATTTGAGTAGTGCTGTCCAGTTGACTGCGTTGCCTTTAGCTGATCAACCAAGTAATTGGTTAGGTACTAATTCCTTAGGAATCTTTGTAGTTGTATTATTATTGATTGTTTATATAGTGCCAACAACATGACCAGCATCGAACAGTCATAAGTAGAGAAAGGTCCCTGCCCTGAGATGTTTACAGTGAATACAGATTTATGCATTATAATTCCCTGGGATTTTTCTTACGGTTAGTGCTAAATTTTGCTTTAGTTTTAAAAGTTATATTTTTAATTTTTGATTAAACATATATTTTTTTGTACTTTCAGAAGCATTTGTGCTGTAGAACAACTTTAAAATATTAAAGTTTTTCATCATTTTAGTCTCTTTTAAACTATGAACACTGTATTCACTGTTTAATCTTAGCAATGAATCGGTTCATGCTTCCAGCCATAGTTGTTAGGATTGTTGTGAAAAAAGTTGAGATTAATCTCAAGTAATCATGAGATTTCAGGAGCTGTAACTTTGAGGAAAACATTACATATGTTGTGATTCACAATCAAATCATAAGGCTATTGTTATTTTTATTGCTGTTATGGGTGTATCCACATGAGCTGGGGCAGGCCTGATCCCCTGTGTGCCCACTGGCGGCCACGCACAGCTGCCACAGTTTGGGCTGATGGGGAGAGCTGGTCACATGGTCTGCTCCCCTGATGCCATCACCAGCCCCTCCATGCCACGGGGTGGGCCGAGGAGCCAGCCACATGGGACTGGATGCCTGGTCTACTGCTGCTAGGTAGCTGTTTGGGGGGCGTGGGAGGGAGAGGAAGCATGTGCGCTTCTCCCCCTGACCAACAGTTGATCATGGGGGACCGGAGTCTGGGTGAAGCACACATGCCCCTCTCCCCTGCCCAACAGCTGATCAGGAGAGTGGGGCCTGGGAAGAGAGCGCACATGCTTCCCAGGCCCCCCTCCCTCATGATTAGCTGTTAGTAGGGATGGGCGAACGCGGTTCAGATGTTCGGAGTTCGGACTGAACTCGGTCTGTTCGGATGTCCGAAACGAACGTCCAAAACGAACTCTCGAATGACCAAACAGTTCAGTCGTGTTCGGATGAGTTCGGGGGCAGCAAAAATGGCTTTTCGGGGCCAAACATTAGGTTTCGATTTCATTTTGGTTTCGGTTTTGATAGCGCTATTTTTGACTGTTCGGCCAAGTTTGGCCAACCCGAATTCAGCTGAACTGAACCATCGAACCCGAACTCGGGTTTCAGACCGAACATCTGAACCGCATTCTTTTCATCCATCCCTAGCTGTTAGGTGGCAGGAAAGAGGGGGCATGCTCTTCCCAGACTCCCCTCTCCCACAATCAGCTGTTGGGGGGGGGGAGCATGCTCCTGTGACCCTGATCCACAGTCTCCACCTCGTGGCAGGGCTGCACAGCCTGGCCCCATAGGAGGCAGAGTCTTTAACCCATTTTAGGCAACCTTACTACGCACTGCGTCCTCGGTCTTTTTCTGAGGCTGCATTGTGCAGTAGGTGGCTGGCGGTCACCAGGCATACAAGCCACTGCACTGCGTGATAACATCCATAGTGGCATAAGGCTGCCCAAAGTGAGATAACGGTCCGTGTGGCTGCACCCCATCACTTTATTATTGTTGGCGCTACTTAATTGGGAAATCATAATCATAACCGCTGCTAATTCAGGATTTTTTTCTTTTATCTATGGAGGTGTCTTGATAAAGAGGCTTGTGCTACATTATGAATGTACTAAATCTCTTGATTTGACTCACAGGGTTCATACAAATACTACCTTGAATTCCAATTTGCATGAGAGAGCCAGTATGGTGTAGTGGATAAGGTGCTGGACTTGGGTTTAAAGCCAGGGTTTAAATCCTGACCCAGCCATGAGGTCACTGGGTGGCCTTGGGAAAGTCACAGCCTGAATTCCACATCTGTAAAATGGGACTGTGTCTGTCTGTCTCTCCCTGTGCTCCCCTTGCCCATGTCCATCTTAGGCCCTTTTCACATGGGCCGCGGTGGGTGGGGGGATGGTTGTGCACCGGCAGCAGGTGGAGATGGGTGTGCAGCCATTCCCACAGGTGCACACCCATCTCCACGCACAGAGCAACCGGCACTGGCGCCCGTTGTTCCATGTGTGGGTGATGGGTGGGGCACGAGAGTGAGCCCACCCACCCACTGCCGGCAGCATTCCTCCGGATGCCCCCCACCAATCCTCCCCCTGCCACAGCGTTCACATGGGCGCACCCACCCACACATGTGTGCGGGGTGTGTGCGTGTGTGTTGGTGCCAACTCCAAAATCTGTGACTGTAACGTGCTGCATATGCCTAGTGCTATATTTATTTTTTACATTTGTATCCTGTCCTTCTCTGCAGACTCAGGCGGCTAACATTAAGAATATAAAATCCCCCCAAAATCAAACATCATCCCAACTGACCCACCAAGTCCACCACCTATCAATTCCCCTCCCCAACCCTCTCGACCCACTCCCACCCAACCCCATTCCTGCCTAGCCAAACAAAAAGGTCTTCCATCTCCTCCAGAAGGCAATCAGACTCAGGTTTAGATGGATGTCCAAGGGGAGGGATTTCCATAATTGTAGAAACGAGTATTATTAGTAGTAATAGTATGAGACAGGCATACCAGGAGCTCCAATGTGAATGAATCCACAGTCTTAAGGAGAAATTGCAGTGAATTTCCCTTTGAATCATGTTATCAAGCTGTACAACAGGGTAGCGAACCTCCCACCTTTAGGCAAAATATAGCCGGTGGCTGTTTTTAATTTGGCTTCTTTCCTTCCTAGATCTGACTTGCGGACTCGATCTTCAAGGACTGAAAGACTGAGCTGAGCTCCGGGGAAGGGAACAGAGATGAGGGCAAGCAGTCAAGGAGAGTGCCCAAGAGTTTCTTGTGGCTCCCAAGCTGCCATTGGCCCACCTCTGGCATACGCCATAGATCCATGATCTGGACCCTGCCCTTCCTTCGCCTATCCTGACTTATTGCCCCATAAGCCTTCCCATATCCAACACCTAGCTACCTTCTGGAGTTTTTATTCATTTTCAAAGTGGCTCACAGGAGGGGAAAAGTTCCCCACTCCTCACACAATGTAGCATTTTGCACGGTTATACAAAAACAGAGGGAGACAAAATCGTTCAGATTATAGCCTTTATTGGATTTTGTCAGTGTACAGGTTTCCAAGAGTATGCACATACTCACCAGCGGAGCTTGGTCCAAGAAAAGAGATTATCATCTGAACTACTTGGTCTCCATCTTTTACATTTAGGATCAAGAGACGGAGAGCAAGTAGTTCAAATGTGACCTTTTATTGGACCAATTTCTGTTGGTGAGACTGTGTATCCTTGAGGGCCACACACAGCCCTTTCTCAGGCATGTAGTGTAGCCTAGCCAGTCAGACATGTATAAACTGAACAGACGTCGGACAGGTAGATATGAGGAGGCACAGAATGACATGGATGGGAATGGATAAGACAAAGTACCTGTGCTGTTACCTGATCTAGGAATTGGAAAGGAGCCAAATGAAAGATACCTGACCTTGTCTTTTCCACTCACACCCATGTCATTCTGTGCCCCCTCATATCTACCTGTCCTGCATTTGCTCAGTTTATACATTTCTGACTGACTATGCTACATGCCTGAGAAAGGGCCTGTATGGCCCAAAAGCTTGTACATTCTCACCAACAGAAGTTGGTCCAATAAAAGAAATAATTTGAACTACTTTGTTTTCACCACTTACAATTGGGACCAATGTGGCAACTACACTCACACTGGATTGTCTGAGAGACAAAGTGGTTTGAATGATCTCTTTTATTGGACCAACTGTTGGTGGAAATCAGCAAGCTTTCGGGCCACACAGGGTCTTTCCTCAGGCATGTAGCACATCCAGTATAAATATAGCTATGCTACATGCCAGAGGAAGGGCCCTGTATGGCCCAAAAGCTTGCTTATTTCCACCAACAACAATTGGTCCAATAAAGAGATCGGTCAAACCACTTTGTCTCTCTGTCATCTGGGACCAACACGGCGACCACATTCTATCTCTAAATTGTTTAGAGATAGAATTGCTTGCAATACAGCAAGCACCGTCCCTAGAACACAAAAACAGAAGCTAGGCCTAGGTTCACTTTATAGGTGTCCTGGTTCAGAAGGATGATTTGTCAGCCTCAGTAAGTCTTTTAGTGAACCAGGGAACAAAAGGAGTTACCAGACTAAATATTATGGAGCCACGCTAGTGGCTTCATTAGTTAAGGCGGAGCTAATATTGAGAGTTCCATTGACTTCAATGGAGTTCCCTGAGGCAAATTCCTCTGGCTTGCAACCCTGAAGTTGACGGGGCGTTGGGGTTTTCTCTGTGAGCATACACTTATAGTCACAGATG
>QEPC01013938.1:5576765-5590091 GCA_003113815.1 Sphenodon punctatus
CTGTACTTCATCCTTATATCCTCCTCCCTGTCATTCTACCATCTCTCCCTGCTGCCTTTGTTATTCCACATCATCTTCCCCCCCCCACTCCCAAAGATGCATCTCCATTGTATTATTTTAGAAACACTTAATGAGAGATAATAATTTAATGCCTTTCCATACATTTAATGTCAATGTGTACCCAAATTCTTATTAAACACTTACATAGCATTCTGCTCAGCTTTAGTGTTGCCCTAGCCTACAAATGAAGAGGATTGGAGCTGAAAGACCAAGGCAAAGTGTGGGTGCATGGAGCCTCAGTTGTAAGCGAGCACAGTATGCGAATGCATACAACATGTTTACTGCTTACATGGTGTGGAAGTTAAGGCGGGAGCCTCAACACACAATTTCTAGGTTTGTTAAAGTTTGCTTGGTATGAATCTGCCTTAACTAAGTTTGTAAAACCGTAGGCTTTTTGTTTATCTAATTATATCCTGGGATCAGTAATAAAATGAAATAACCTTCAATCCAAGAGACGTGACGGTCTGCACACAGTTATCCATCATGACTACTCATAAGGGCAAATAACTCTTTCTCTGGATACTCTTAGATATTTAAACTCTTTTGCCTAAGGAGGGAGGCCACAGCACAAAAGCTGGCGACCAATCTTGTTGTCACCGAATCGATTTTGCTTAAAAATTTGATTAGCAACCTCTCGTGGGAGACGAACTGTTCTGGTAATAAAGTTCTGAGACATTTGCCTCTAAGACCGGAATAAGCAGGACAGACAAAAAATATGTTCTCAGCCAACTCAACCTCCTGGCGGGGACACAAAGAGCAAAACCTTTCTTCCCTAGGAATGCCCTTGTAATGCCCCTCCAATAGAGTGGAGCTGAACACATTACAATGAAATTTTGTAGACGCTTGTCTGCGAAAAGAATCTATCCATGCTACAAGGTAGTTGTCGCTCTTTCTAGGCGGACTGATGTCCAAGGGTATTTTCAGATGTGACGGGGCCGATTGGGCGTGGCACGGAATCACTCCTTTGATTCCCCGCCAGGGCCACCGTGTAACGGGCCAACAGATGGGGTGGCCAATCCCGGTGAGGAATACGGGGGGGGCGGGGCTGCGTGGCGCAACATGCGGCTGCACAGCCCCACCCCCTCATGCTGCCCTGGCCGCCCGCCCGCCAGGAGATGGGTGGGTGCTGCTGTCAATGCAGACACAGCGCCCACTCGCATTGACCACAGCCCAGAATCCCACCGTGGATTCCAGGCCGTGGTCTGGGGACAGATGTTATGGTCCCCTTCATCACGGGGGGAATCACATTCACCACGCAAACTGGGACCGGCGCCGTTTGCGTGGTGAATGTGATTCCCCCCCGTGATTCACGGGGGTGAACATCTGGGGGGAACTTCCGTTCCCCCCAACAGATGTTCCGTGATCGCGATCACTATGTGGGAATTCACTGTGGTTGACCGTGATCATGTAATGTCTGAAAATACCCTATATAAGCAGGGGCTACCTTCTGGGCTAGTAATAGCTGCCTCTCTGTTTGGAGTTCCTGACCGAGGACCCTGCTTTTGAGAACCCCTACTGCTCCTTTAAATCCCAAGCAGAGAAGAGCCTCCTTGGAGAAGCCCAGCTTGTGGACTTCTCCCTCCACCATTTCCTCCCACCCCTGCAGGAAACCAGAGGAAGCAGCCAAAGACATCAAAGACCTTTCCTGAGCCGGGAATACAAAAACTCACAGCCAATATTTGATCACAATGAGCAGAGCACAAGAATGAATTGTTTGAACAGTCACTTCAGAGTGGAGAATGGCCTGGGGTGTACCCTCAGAGACCCCTAATATAGCTCGTAAAAATCCATTCTGCACTGATTCTAAATTGGCAAGAAAACTAACCCCCCAAGCGGGGAAGGCGTACAGATACTGGGTGACAACCTTGACCTTAAACAGCCCTAAGGCAGGCAAAACAAGCCGGCCCCCTCCTTTGTAAAAATAGAGGTCATGGTTCTCTTTGCCAATGACAAGGCAGCCTCCACGAGATTTCTCCAGCTAGGGGAATTTGATATTACCACCCCCAAATATTGTAGGAACTAACCTGTTCTATTTGGTTCAGCCCAATAAACCAGACAAGGCAGCCTCCACGAGATTTCTCCAGCTAGGGGAATTTGATATTACCACCCCCAAATATTGTAGGAACTAACCTGTTCTATTTGGTTCAGCCCAATAAACCAGACAAGGCAGCCTCCACGAGATTTCTCCAGCTAGGGGAATTTGATATTACCACCCCCAAATATTGTAGGAACTAACCTGTTCTATTTGGTTCAGCCCAATAAACCAGACAAGGCAGCCTCCACGAGATTTCTCCAGCTAGGGGAATTTGATATTACCACCCCCAAATATTGTAGGAACTAACCTGTTCTATTGGTTCAGCCCAATAAACCAGCAATGACAGCGACCCCGTCCCTTCCTTTGCACCACCAGAACCTTGGTTTTGGGGTAGTTGATTTTTAAATTCTGAGTGACACAATACTCTTCAAATTTTCCCATCCCCCGCCTTAGCCCAATAGATGTCTGTAAGATTAATAGAGTGTCATCAGCATAAAGTAACACTGGGATCCTCCTCACTCCTATTTTTGGTGCGCGCATATCGATAGAGTTTTAAAAAGCAATTGCATCATTTAGGAAAAGATTAAATAAGGCAGGGGCCAAGATATGCCCCTGCCTAACACCACAGGATACTGCAGCTTTCTTGGAGGGTTGTTTAAAAGGGGCATACCTTATTTGAAGGGAGTTTCCTGAATGCAATTTAATTAACAGGAACAAGAGCCGGGGATCCATGGATAGCTTGCCAAGCTTAATCCATAATCACTCCCTATCCATGGAATCAAAAGCCATACGTAAATCAATGAGCAGCGGAATATTTTCCCCATGCGCCTTACGTAATGACTCAAAAACTGATGTAAAATGAAAATCTGATCCGTGGTGGATTTTCCTTTCTGAAACCCTGTTTGCTCAATTTCGAGGATGTTATTTTCCTCCAGCCAGCTCTGTAGTTTTCCCAACAAAAAGTGCGCATATAATTTCCCCAACATGCTAAGCAAACTAATTGGGTGGTAATTTGCCGGGAGTTCAGGATCTCCCTTCTTGTAGAGGGGTACCACAACGCTATTTAACCAACCAGCGGGAATATGGCCCGAAGAGTTTATTTGTGAAAAGAGGGGGGCTAACAATTTGGCCCACCACTCTGGGGCACTTTTTAATAATTCCAGAGAGATGTAATCATCAGGGTTGGGAGCCTTCCCAGCCTTAAGCTGGCCAATAAGTGTGCAAACTTCCTCCTCGGAAACCTGTTGCCACACTGGAAACCTATCAATTGGGGCTAAAGAAAGAGGATTATAAAGGACCTTTTGAAAATATGTCCTCATAATAATTTGTCCAGATTTCTGGAGACAAGATGGGAGCTCTTTCTCCTCCCTTAGCAAAATTGGAAGCCCAGATGAGGTCCCAAATTTTTTTTTAGTCCCGGTGGTTTGCTGCGGCCAGAAGTTGGGGACCAGTGTTTCCTTTGATGGTCAAGTTTTTTTAACAATAGGAGCTGCCGATAACATTTCCTAGAGGACTCCAGTAATATCCTAAGTTCAGGAGTGGGATCATGATGCAAATTCTTAGCTATCCGCCTTAAAGAAGATCTACACAAACGGCACTCCTTATCAAACCAACTCGGGGCTCTTATATTCGGTGGAACGGAAGAGCTTTTTACCATAAGTATGAGGGATAGGAACTCGATTACTATATCTAAAAGTAACAAAAAGTCAGTCCCTGGGGCCAAGGGATGTCCACTAAGATCTTTGACTGAATTTTCCACCAAAAGCTGCAGGTACTCTGCTTTAAGCTCATCGGTCCATTTGGTGCACGCAAAGTACCCCTCGGGTTCTGGTAATGGCATTTTTACTGCCAGACTACCTGTTGGCTTGCTTTTGGTAACAGGGTCCAGGATGGACAAGATTAAGGGGAAATGGTTTGTTTCAATTCTAGGGATAATGGAAAGGGAATTCACCATCGAAAGGAAGCCATCAGTGCAAAGAAAATAGTAAATAATACTAGAACCCTGAACCGAGTGCTATGTGTAATTTCCCTCCCAATCCCCTTTTATACGGCCATTCAGGATTACCAAATTTAATTGCTCAGATAGTTCTTCCATTCAGTGGGCCCTAGGCAAAGAGATATTATCCATTGAAGCCCGATAGTGGAGCATTTTCATCAAGAGGGTGGGCCTCCTTTACTCCGCGAGGTTTGCTCAGCCTAATATTAAAATCGCCTCCCACAATTAAGGCAGCGTTCCTGTAAGTTCTATTTGCAATTTATCAATTATCACCTCTAGAAAATCCTCTGGGTAATGAGGAGAGGAAACGGGAGGGATGTAAACATTCCCCAATAACAATTCCAAACCCCAGGGGAGAACGCAATGAAAAATAGCAAAATGAACCTTAAAGGAATCTACCATCCTAATTTTAGCCTGGATTGAAGAATTTACTAGAAGGGGGAAGACCCCCAATAGGCCTTCCACACACCCTAGGTGGATCAGTCTGTAGGCAGAAAACCTCAAAGCCCTTGACTGAAAAATCCTTAACTGCCCAGGTTTCTTGTAGAAGCACAAAATAAAAATTCAATTAAAATTCCCTAAAGCCTATTTCTGACTGACGAGATCCCCAACTGGATATGTTCCAACTAACCAAGGTAATATCCTGGGGGGGATCCAATAACTCGTCATTTACCCTGATGCTGCTCCCAGGAGGTTCCTAAATCGGGAGCTCCCCCTGGGGTGGAAACGGCCTGCTGGAGCGGAGCATAGCTCCCTGGGGGCAGGACCAATGCCAGCTGGATATCCACCTGACTACTGTCAGGGGGGAGGGGGGAGCACCTTCCCAGCACCTCTGGACCAAATATAGTGAATATGGACCGGGGGATAATATAGAGGAAAACGTAATTCCCCCCCTCCAAAGATTGAACTTCAGCGTACCGACTTCTCCTTCCCCACAGTCCTGGGGGCTCCCCTGAGGACTCGGCATCTACCCCCCAGGACATCACCCCGTCGTGGGCCTGTTATCGGGGGGGGGAAATGCTACCTGGGAGTTGGTAGTCACGTTAAGCTGCGTAACAAAGGGGGGGGGGAGGAACCCTGCCACCTGTGGAAAAAATCCCTTGGGACTGCCAGCTGGCCGGTGTTACCCCTCATTTCCCCCATTTTTCCCAACAAACAATCTAATTTGTTTAGTAACAACCTCTGATCCAAGGGAGCCGAGGGTAACAACAGGAAATCTTCTGATACAGGAAGTAAAGGGGGACCACTAGGAACCCCCTGGGGACAAGGGAGGTCAGTATCCATCTCCTTGTCTTTAGAAAGTTCAATTAAGTTGGGAATGTCCGAAGAAGACTGGGGACATATGCCTTGAAGTGGCTTCCCTACCCTTCTTCTGGCAGGTGAATTCCTTAGTGCCGCGCAGTCACTAGGCAAGGAGTTAGCATAATTCTGCTGCGGGGCAGGTAAAGGGGAAAAGGCATGGCCCTAGAGGCCGCGTCACTCACTATGATGGATTGCCCTCTTTCCTCTATCCCTGGATTGTTTAAATTTATATCTAGAACTTTAGAAATAAAAACCGCTCTGCTATTTAACACCTTTTCTTTTTGGAGAATCATTGGAATCAAGGAAGACGAACTAAAGGTAACATTTATTACCCAGCAGTCCTTGGTACTTACAAGATGGTCTACGGAGCTAATACTATGTCGAGTTACCGGAATTCTAAGTAATAACCTTAAATGTTCTGCCACGTCTAGAGGCGTGTTCCAATAGGGAAGATTTCCTGCTGGAAGCAGAAGTACAATAAAAATCAGATTCAAGGGGAGAGATCTAAGATTTCCCAAATCCTTAGATGTAGGTTGTAAAGGTTGTAAGGGAGGCACTGGTTTGTGAGAGAAAGCAGTAACTACATTTGAAGTGGAGCCCAACAGCTGGTTATCAAGGCAACCAGGAATACCCTGGGTAACTTTTTTAGGGGCTATTCATGGGCTAACACTTGGTTATTCGGAAGTGGGGAAGTACCCAGTAACAAATCTACCTTATCTGAGAGTTTGGTTAAATGATTAAACATAGACTGGACTGTCTCAGCAGTCAAAGCCACATGATCAGCTAAAAAGCTTGTTAACCTTACCTCATTTGTCTCCCTCCCCAAGTTCCCACCTGCCAGCGGCCGAACACCGCAGTCAGAAGGTCCACCCTTTGGAGAAGAGTGACTTACTCTATCACCGACTGAGGAAGTAGAATTGACTGGGGAGTTTGCCAATACCGCGTATCTATTACTTAAATGAATTTCTCCATCTGAGAACACCCCCCCTACAGACTGCAACACAGGTTTGTGGATCAAATAACCCTCCATTTTCCTTTGCTTAGGCAATTTCGGTGGTGGGGGAGATAAAGAAGTCGCCTCCGCCCTAGACCTTTCAGCATTAGGCATAGCCCAAGGCATGGAGATTTCCCACCACACCCCCTGCAACTTTGCTAAATATGGCAAGAAAGTTTTGTATTGGTATAAATTAATAAAATATTAATAGCCCCTTGGTAAACCAAGTCCTAAGCAGGCCTGACTGTCCCTGAAAATAAACTGAAATCAAAACTCTTCCTGCAGAGTAAAACCTTCAGCAGGACTCAATAGCTCCCCAGGAGAGAAGGGAAGAGTAGCAGGTCCCCCCCCCCCCTCACACCACCCAGGCAGGCAGCTGCTTGAGTGCGCTGCAATCCTCTGCGATGCAATACTGGACTGTTCGCGGGAAGCTATCCAACAAGCTGGTCACTTCTTCAGTCGAATAGGGTGCCGCCTCCGCCTCCTCGGCCTCGCTAACGGCACCGCCAATGGCTACTTCGTCCTTTGGCAGTGCCCATAGCAGGGCCGCCCTGAGGGTGCCGCCCTCAGTGCAGCGCCCTGGTAATGAAGGTACCTGCGGGGAGGAGACACAATAGCAGTCAGGTGGGGACAATCCTCCCTGCAGCCTCTGCTTCCTTCAGCCACCGCCAAGCTCTCCTGGGTGATTCCCCAGCTCCACTCCCACCACTCTCACCTAATGCCCAGACAAACTCATTGCATCCCACGGTTTCCAATACCACCTATACACTGATGACACTCAACTCTCTCTCTCCACTCCTTCCCTCTCTCCCTGTGTTCAAGCTCGTCTCACCAACTGTATCTCCGATATCTCCACCTGTCTCTATGCCAACTCAAACTGAACATGGTGAAAACTGAACTCATCTTCCCTCCCAATCCTTTCTCTCCCTCTTCCCTGTCAATTGCCATTGACCGGGTCTCCATTCTTCCTGTCCCCCAAGCCCGCAGCTTGGGCTTCATTTTCAACTCGCACCTTACCTTCAAACCCTACATTGACTCTGGCGTCAAATCCTGCCACTTCTCCCTCCACAACATTGCTAAGATCTGCCCTTTTCTGTCTGTCTCCTCTGCCAAAACTCTCATCCACTCGCTAGTCATCTCACGCCTTGACTACTGTAACCTCCTCCACTTTCACCTTTCTTCCCTTATCTCTGTTCAAAACTCTGCTGCCAGGATCATCCACCTAACCCGTCGCTTTGACTATGTGCAGCCTCTCCTCTCCTCTCCCCACTGGCTCCCTCTTCCTGACCGTATTCCGCATGCACAAGCGCCTTGTCCTCACTTACAAAGCCCTTCACAACCTCACCCCACCTCTCTGCACTGATCTCCCTCCAAACCCCTGTTCGAGCACTCCGCTCCTCTTCCATCCCCTCCCTCACCCTCCCACGCCTCCCCAACCACCTTCGTCCTTTCTCTCTTGCTGCCCCTCACGCCTGGAACTCCCTCCCTGCCCTTGTTTGCCTTGCCCCACCCTCTACACCTTCAAGTCCCTCCTGAAAATCCACCTCTTCCGCTCCGCTCCGCCCTTCCTAACTCCTGCTAATCATCCCCACCCAGGATTATCCCCCACCTGTTATCTGTAAACTCCCAATTTACTGTAACCAAGCCAAGAAAGTGTACATGAGTTCTCGCATCCTCATGAATGTAACATCCCTTGTCTCTCCCTCTGTTCCCTCTTCCCTGTCTCCCCTCCCCCTGTCTTTAGATTGTAAGCTCTCAGGCAGGGACCGTGTCTTTCTTATTTTTTGTAAAGTGCCAGGTACATTGCTGGTGCTATATAAATGCTAATTAATAAATAAATAATAATAATAATAATAATAATAATGTTGCAAGGCAAGATGATGCTAGGGGAGAATTTCTGCAACTTCAGAATAAAATTGTTAACTCAGGAGGTCACAGAAAGAATTGCAACTGTGAGATCACAATTCCATTATAGTCATCCACAGTCCCAGTTTATTTCTGCAGACCTTCTCTACGGTGTGCAAGAGAGGGGCCTGTGGCGAGCAACATCAGTAAATCTCACCCCACTGAACATGGCTTCCGATCAGACCAACTCCTGGAGCTGATCTGTTTCTTCTGGAGCTGATGTCACCGGCCTGAATAGCAGGTTCAGAATGGGGGTAAATGGGAGGTGACAGACCAGCAGAAGCGGTAGAAACTGAAAGGCTTGCCAGATGGCTCAGTGTGTGTGTGTGCGCGTGCGCACACGCACTACTACATAAAAGTTGCTCCAGCAACAAATTCTTTCTCCTGCCTTATTTACACTTCCCAGCCTCTGCAGATCACAATTGAATTTTGAAAGTCTCTTTTCCTCATTCCTGTCAATCTACCTACATCTCTTGTTTGAGGGTCGGGTATGTATGTAATTTATTTGGATCAGAAAAAGAAGGATCTGCAGAATTGCAGATCATGGCAAGATTATAATCTATTATTTAAACAGTTGTATGGATTATCATCTACATTTTAAAATAAAATGATCATTCATAATTCTAGAGAGGCCTGGCCTGCTGCACTTTTTGATCAGGCAAAATTAAATTTGGAGCTGGGTTTTATTCACCAACATAATTTCTCCCAACATCATCTGAAAGAAAGGCAAGGACTTAAACCCCCTTTTGTATAATAATGGCAACATTGTGCTCTCTCATCAGCTAACTGATAAAACATTATGGCTTTGGTCTATTGCCACCAGCGGTAGCTATATAATCCCTTAAACACAATAGCACTCTGTAACACTTGCCTTGGCTACTGTCTAAATTCTTGCCAAGCTTTTCATCATATCCACAGAGTGGAGATTAAATTCACGTAAGCGCTAGCTTCAGTTCATACCGGTGCTTGTAAAAACTGCTTAGTCAAAGCACTTAGTTCAACGTTGCCATAAATATCAGAATCCAATAAAGGACTATTAAATCTGACTCATTGCCTACCCATGTATTATATTTGGAGATGCAGTCAGCTATTCAGCAACGATAGGAGCTGAAGGGGAAAAGAAACTGGCCTCTGGACTTCCTTGTAAAAACTCTCACGCTGACTGCCAGTCATTCATTAGGATCAGAATTAAATGAAAGCCTGAAAACTGCCAATATTTATATTTGAAGATCCAGGTTGTTTGATCTGGCAGGCAGAGTAGAACATAAGCTCAGAAGAAAAGTAAAACATTTAAAGTGATTGGCTTTAGGGAAAATCTTGGAGCTTGCTCTGTAGCCTATGAGTTTGCAGAACTTTGCCAAAATTTGCTTTTATTATGCTTTTATTATGAAACGGAAGAGCCCCTTTGTCATTCAAATTGATCTTGGCTATTTTGTACAATCAGTGAATGTGTCTGTCTCCTGTAGTAGTAATTCTAAAAAGTGACTAATTGACTGAAGTCCTGCAGATGGATTTCCTCAAAAACTAGATTACTCATTTCTAGTTTGTATGCACAAATGTCCTAAAAGGTTTAACCAGGTAACCAGGTCCAGCAAAATACTTCAGCATCTGCTTAAATTTAAGCACAGAGTAATAATCAGTCACACCCAGACTTAGGTGGGTTCCTTTCCCTAGGCCTTAAAGCTCAAGGAAAAATTCAGGATGGGTGAATGATGACCTCACCTTATGAAAACTAACATTTTATGTTTTGTACAATTCTAAGTCGCATCCATTGTAAAACACTGAGTAACAGACAAGCCTCCCTATGTTAACACAGGGTTTGCAACCAGAAAGACTTTCAAATTTAGTCAATTTGCTGCTTTGAACCTTCTAGTTAAGGATCTCAACTTGGGGTGTTTTCAGACGAGACGCTACCCTGCCTGGCCACCCAGGAGCCACAGATTCGCCCTCCCGCCTGACGGTGGAGCGGCCAGGTGCGCGCTCCCGTGAGCCACAGAGCACCCACTCATGGCCATTCACGGAGCCATGCTGGGAAATCTAGAGTGCTCCGTACAGGGCCGAAACGTAGGGGGGCTGCTTCTGTGGCTGCGGTAGCCATGCTGCGAGCTGCCCATTTGAATTGCACCCCACGCACTCCACCTCCGTGGGGGTGCAGTGGCAGAGCCACTCAGCAGCCATGGACCCCCCACACCCCAATTGGCTTGCTCATTTAAAAACACCCCTTCTCAACTAACTTTTGCTGGCTAGTCTTTTCACAGGTGCTGAGATGAGAGGGAGAAAGGGGGGGGGGCAGAACCAAACATTGTATTTTATACCATAGCGCCAATGTTTGGCAATGAAATGATTCTTATTGGACATTCCCCTTAATGAGATATTACAAAATAACCCATTCCTTCCCATTTACATGATACCGGTCTTTTCTGACAACTGTCGAGATGCTATAAAAACCCTCCTATCAGCTATTTCCGTGTTTATTTTATTTATTTATTTTGATTTATATCCCGCCCTAGCGACTGAGGCTCAGGGTGGCTCACAATAAATACCTAAAATACAATGGTAAAATACATAATTAATAACGCATACCCTAAAAACACCTCCCTTACCTCCCCCCATATCTATCCCTGCCTACTGAATGCCTGGCTGAATAAAAAGGTCTTACACTGTGGCCTCTAGAAGACAGTCAAATTAGGGGTCAGGCAAGCCTCCAAGGGAAGGGAGTTCCAGAGCTGTGAGGCAGCCACCCAAAATGCATCTGCAGGGCCAAGTCGTAAAAACCCAGGCCAGTGATGGAACCTGCAAGAGGGCACCCTCACCAGATCTTAAGGGCCACAAAGGGACGTAAGGAGAGAGGCGGTCCTTCAGATACCGAAAAAGCTGTGTAGGGCTTTAAAGGTCAATACATTAACATTTGTACACAAAAACACCTGTATAATCTCCAGCAACTGACACAGCAGTCTTATTTATTATTATTTATTATTTATATAGCATCACCAGTGTGCCTGGTGCTGTACAATCAATAGTTATAGGGGCAATCCAATGGCCTACGTATGTTGCCCATAGGCGCTGCACTCAGGCAAAAACGCCTGAGCACAACACCTGCGGGTAGCATACATGGGCGGTTGGATTGCCCCCATAGACAGGTCCCTACCCCTAGGGGGCTTACAAGTTGCAATCTAAGCGAAAACATCTGTAAAGCTAGTCTTATGGCCTGAGACTTAGGGTGATTTCAGACGTTACGGGGCCGCTTGGCCCCGTACCGAAATCAACCCATTCGTTCCCCGCCGGGGTCACCCTGTCACGCCATATCAGACGTGCCGGGGGGATCCCGGCGGTGAACCCGGGCCGTGGCGAGGGGCCAGACGTTACTTTTTTTTGGTCCCTGCCGGGGGTCCGTTTGACCACGCTTCCCAGGACATTCCCCCGGCTAGCCCGGGAAGCGTGGTTCAAATTGACCCCTTGTGCAGATTGACCGTGGCGAACATCTGGCGGCCGCCAAACAGACGTTTGAGGCACAGTGACCACAGGTGGGTATTCATCGTGGTTCACTGTGATCTCGTAACGTCTGAAAATACCCTTAGCTAGGAAAATATACTCTGGGTGAAAATGTCATCAGGTGTATGTTAAGGATGGATAGAAGAGAAACATTGGGTGTTAATAATAGGGATGGGCGAACGCGGTTCAGAAGTTTGGAGTTCGGACTGAACTTGACCAGTTTGGTCGACCAAACCCAACTTCCAAACCGAACTCGAGCCGAACCGAACTGAATTTCCGAACTCGGTTCTGTTCGCCCATCCCTATGAGATAATATTCCATTTAGTTCAATGGGGTTTGAATTTACAAACTCTGGACATTCGGATCGAACTCGAATCGTTCAGTTGACCAAACCGAACTTCCGAACCGAACTCTATTTTCAAACCGAACCGAATTTCCGAACTCGGTTCTATTCACCCATCCCTAGTTAATAAGTGTTTGGTCCATGGAGGCCCCTCCCCCACAATGCAGCTGCCACACACGTTTAGCACAACGAACCTCATAGACGAGCAGGCATTTGTCCCCACCATGCTCTGGCCCCCTCCACCACTGCGAAGCAGTTGCTCCTTAGACCGTTCTAGGTGCTGTGCCCAGGACTCTATGGTTTTGGCTGACCCATGTGTGTAAGTTTAGGGTCTGTGAGCACCCTAGTAGACAGGAGGCAGCCATGTAGGTGCGTGTCAGCCAGGATTAACCAGCATTTCCCCGCTTGGCGGGCTACGCATTCTCTGAGACACTGCCGCGAGTAGGGACTGGGTGGCAGCACCATGTCCAGGGGTGGGTGAACATTTGGTGAAACCTAATAAATGATTTGGGCTAATGTGGGCTATTGTCTCATTTGTTAGCACTTTAGTACAGAAAGCAGATGGTTTTAAACGGATGTTGTTGGAATCAAGGGCAGCATCCCTAATTTGTTTACTAGGAATGGAAAATATAGACAGACTATGATTAATAGCCTTGTGTGTTTTGGTTCTAGGGAGAGTATTAACTTGTGTAATACTGTAAATTTTAGGCCTAAATTACAGCATTTTGGGGGGTGGGAAATGAACAAATTACATGATCAGTTTGTAGATATGGTTAAAATGGGCTAAAGTAACATCTTCTAGGGATGGGCAAACAGATCGCGGTTTGGGTTTGGCCGTTCAGTTCGGCTGCGTTCGTTTCCTCTGTTGGGTTCGACAGTTCGGTTTGGCTGCATTCGGTTCGTCCGTTCGGTTAGTTCACCGGGTTCGGGTTTGCCCGTTCGGTTCGGCTGTATTTGGGAAATGTTATGGGTGGTTTTTTGGTTTTTTATATGGTTTTATGGTTTTTTATTGGATTTTATATGGTTTTCTTTTGTTTTTTATTTGGTTTTTTGGTTTTTATAGGTTTTTTTAAAAAAATCTAATATTATATCTACACTAAATCTAACTGCTATTAACTATTCTAAATGCTATGAACTAAATGGATTATCTAATAAGTACACAGGCCTACTCCTACAAACACTAAAACTAAATCACTAAC
>QEPC01013938.1:5590530-5605406 GCA_003113815.1 Sphenodon punctatus
GTTCACCCATCCCTAACAACTTCTATTTTTGCAAATCCAGTCCTTTGTCTTGGTCAATTTTCTATACAGGTCTTTGCAAGATGATTGAACTCAAACTGCAATTTTAAATTAATCTGTTTTGAATGCACATCCTTTATTGTGGAGTTTGGGGGACAACAAGGGGACACACGGACTCCACAACACCCTCCTTTCGGGGACAGCAAGGTAGTGCCTGGAAACAAACCCTCAGGATCTAATAGAGCTGTTGGGAGTATCATTCCCCAGCCTAGATCATCATAGGGCACTGTGAGGTGCGCACACCTTAATGCTGTCGCAACCCATGAACACACAGGGACCAGGAGAAGGGAGGCAGTGAGAGAAAGTGCAGGGGGGGGGCAGAGTGCCCGACTCCTAGGGAGGGAAGGAAGGGGGGGGGGAATAGGGCTGTCACACTGAGAATGCCCAGGAGATGTGACCTGTATAAACACCCACAAGGAGAAAGTCTTACCTTTTTCACGGAGCACTCACTCACAGAGGCACTCAATCCATGCACACACCACAATCTCTCTCGCACACAAGCAGATTCGCTGAAGCACTTGAACGCAATACACAGCAAGGGGGAGCCAGTCTCATGGGCATGAAAGCACCCATCACCAGCAAGGATAGCAGGAGAGAGCTCAGTTTATATGGTCTGGTCTTGGTGACGTCTCAGATGCTCTGAGTGCCGCGGAGCTGGGGCTGTAGGCGTGGCCTCTGGGAGCATCGCCGGAGTGCTTCCGGGATCGCTCTGTGCCGTAGCGTGAGGTTGTGGGGGCTGGGCAATGTGCTTCTCTCTACGTCTGCCGCGATGGTATCTGCGGTGTCTGTTGGCTTCCTGGTCCCTGTAGGGGGCACGGCCGGCTCGGAGGCCTCGGGGGCTTGAGGCAGCTGTACAGGGGTGGTGAGTGCAGGGTGCAGTGCCCCCTAGCCACCCCGATGTCCCCTCCCTCTGGCCGTGATCCTTACGTTTATCTACTATAAATACCAGTGTCTTGTTTTAGACACAGCTCCTTGCTCTTGCCATTAGTTTATGGCACCCACGTACATGTGTCAGAGAAAACAGACAAAGAAGACAGTTGCTGGTCTTACAGATATAGATACAAGCGAGGGCATGAGGGGTCTGTATTAATCTACTTCAAAGTTTTTGAAATCAAAGGGAGTCTTTCTATTGATTTTATTAAGTTTTGCATCAGGCTCTTTATGAAGTTAAATATATTGAGATAGGCCTAAACAAATAATGGTCTAACTATAGATACGATACACAAACTATAATATTTATTTAGTTAGTTAGTTTATTCATTTTTCCAATTTTTACCCCACCCTTCCCAGTAAGGGTCAGGGCAGCTTACAAAACACATAAATCATATAAAAGCAAGTAACTGCCCACACCCACCAAACCTCTCCCTAACACCACCGCTCAATCCCACCAAACCCTACCCCTGCCTGCCAAATGCCGGACCATACAAAAAGGTCTTGCATCTTTCAGAAGATGGAGCAGGCTTGGGCTTTGGTAAACCCCCAAGGAGAGGGTGCTCCATAATTGTGGGGCAGCCACAGAGAAGTTAGAGAATACCTTTCTTTGTGACCTTGCTGTAAAACCTTGATGGGAAGTTGGTACTTGCAAGAAGGCATCCTCAATCAACCTCAGAGGCCATGACACAACATAAGGGAAGAGGCAATCTATTGGATTCCTAGCGTCCAGGCTGCTTAAGGCTTTATAAGTCAAAGCCAACATCTTGAATCGTGTCCGGAAAGCTACTGGCAGCCAGTACAGACTCTGGAGCACTGGTGTAATGTGCTCCCAGCGACCCACCCCCCAAAAAAGGTAGCCATCACATTCTACACCAACTGTAGCATCTGAACAATCATGAAGGGCAGTCCCATGTAGAGTGCATTGCAGTAGTCTAGCTTCAAGGTTACGGCGGCATGGACGATGGTAGCTAGGTCCATGTTTGATAAAAAAGGTCACATCCTTCTCACCAGATGAAGTTGGCAATCCAGGCACAGCAGTGGATCCAAGAGCATCCCAAGGCTGCAAACCTGAATGACCAAGGGAGGTTGGACCCCAACAATAACAGGAGTTCCTATGTTCCCCAGGTCACACTGCTGGCCAACCAGCAACACCTCAGTCTTGTCTGGATTCATTTTCAATTGGCTCATCGATATTCATTCCCCAACAGCAGCCAGACACCAGGTAAGCACCGAGACTTCAGGACCTGCGTCAGATAAAAAAAAAAAAGAGATAAGAGTTGGGTGTCATCAGCATACTGAAGGCACTTCACTCCAAATCTCCATACGATCTTGCTCAAGGACCACGGTTACACATTGAACAGGAGCGGAGACAAGATGGAATCCTGCAGGACCCCACAAGGGAGCTCCTGAGGGGATGATGAGCCACCACCCTCTAGGTCCTTCCAGTCATGAATGGGCAGAACCACTCACCTGTGCACCCCCACCAGGTCCCGCAGCCATGTCAACAACACCCCATGATAAATTGTATCAAAGGCTCCCAAAAGTTCAAACAATATCGACAGGGTACAATTCCCCCATTGATTTCCAAGTGGAGATTGTCAACCAAGGTCAGAAGTGCAGTCTCAGTGCCATGCCCAGGGAGAAGGCATGGCTGACATGGGCCCAGGAATCCAATAGCATCAAGATGTGCCTGGAGGTGCAAAGCAACCATCCATTCAGTAACCTTTCCTAAACAAAGGAAGGTTAGAGACAGGGGAGTCAACATCAAGAGATGGTTTCTTGAGCAGAGAACAGACAACACAACCCAAGCTAACAGTGGTGGCCCTAATGTCTCCTGGCTAGCTTTCACCAGCCAGGACAGACATGAATCTAATTCACAACTGGTTGCCCATACCACTCCAAGCACAGCCTCTGCATTGGTGGGCAGGCCTAACTGAAACTGATCCAAGAAAACCAGACAAGACTGAACCTCCCCAATCAAACTCTGACTGCACCCAAACTAGCGATGCCCAAGCTAAGTCAAATATGAGTGACTCTATCTGCAAAGTAGGTGGCAAATTCACCACGGAGGGCAGCTAATGACTCTAACTCCAGGTGGGAACAGCTTGAATTTAATAAGCTATTCACTACCCAGAAGACCTACCAGACAACACTCTAAAGATGCTATGGTGGCAGCGAAGAAAGCTATCTTCACTGCTGTCAACATGGCATAGTTTTTTTAAAAAAAGTCTATGCCACAATTGGTTGACTTTGGCACAAATCAAGTGCCACCTGCATTCTACCCTCTCACTTAAGCATCCTCACATCCTCCATATATCAGGGAAAACTGCGCAGCCACTGTGGAGGAAGCGGATGCCTGGGTACCACTGTGTTGATGGCCCAGGTCAGCATTGCATACCACAGATCAAACAGGCCATTGACAGGGAGGCTGTCAGGATCAGTGGGTAGATCCCCCAGAGAGTTCTGGAATCCTATTGGATCTATTAGTCTCTGGGGTTTGGAGTTCGGTTCGGAGTTTGGACCAAACTCGACCAGTTCGGTCGACTGAACCGAACTTCCGAACCGAACCGAATTTCCGAACTCAGTTCCTTTCACCCATCCCTATAAGATAATATTCCACTTAGTTCAATGGGGTTTGAATTTCTGAATCTGTTTGGACCGAACTCGAATAGTTCGGTCGACTGAACCGAACTTCCGAACTGAACTCGATTTTCCAACTGAACCAAATTTCCGAACTTGGTTCTGTTCACCCATCCCTAATTATCTGGGATAGGCCAATGGTGGTCATAGTGGTCATGAACTCCTGCTCTACCCCTGAAAGGCCGGTCTCAGTGTGTATGTTGAAATCACCCAAGACAATACCACCTCTGTGACCAGCTTGGCTAGAGCAGTCAGAAAGCCTGCCATGCAGCAGAGTGGTTGGTACACCAGCAGAATCCCCAATCTATCCCAGACACACACTATGTTGGACAAGTCAGACACTGGATACCTTCAATAGAATGGCAAAGACCAAGGGTAGGTTAGAGAAAAGATGAGGGAAAGAGCAATGTAGTTATTCATTTAAAGCATGTATCTATAAGGGACTTATGCTCACTGTGTTTTTCCCATTGTTGCCAATGGGGAACACAGGTCCCTGTCTATAATGCGGTGTTTTTTCCCCAGTTTATTAAACAAAACTTGCTCCTTCCAGATTCTCCCTTCTCCCCTTTAAAAAACACCTGAAGACTTAAATAAATGAATAAATAAATAAATCCCCCAGGCATTTTAGGCTCAACAGCTAGTTCCCCTTAATGTACTTTTGTCTTCCCTTTTTATTTTCCCCTTAAATTAATTCTAAATGGATTTTCTATTCTTTACTGTATTTGACTGTGAAGCGCTCTGAGCAGCATTTTGTGCTATAGAAACCAAACTTTAGCTCTAATATGGACAGGAGGTGCAGCTGCTCTGGGGGCCGTGAGCAGGGTTGTGTGTGTGTGTGGGGGGGGGATGCTCCCTGGGGCAGCTGCATCCTTGAGGTGGGGTGGCAGTGCGGTGTCCCATCCCATCTTCTGCACCAGGGACCATTCCAACCTAGCTACACCTCTGTACAACAATAATACAATAATCATTATTAAAATATAGATTTTTTTTTTTTTTTTTTAAAAGACAAAGAAATACTACCCCTGAAAGTAATTGACATATTTTATTGTTATTGAGGGAGAAGTGGATTGGCAGAGTAGACACGGATGAAGAACTTGAATTACTACTTCCTGTTTGGAGCTTATTTTATAAAGCAAATGAACAAATGTCTCTGTATAAAATAACCCTTTCTCCAGCTATAAAGACTTTATTTCATCTGCTTGCCTGGCTGATTATTTCAGAGCTCAGTTTTCTTTTTCTTTTTTGAACCTGACATTTATTTACGTTAGCGGTCCCCCTCGCTGGTAGGAACAGAAACTAGGCCAGGACAGTAAAATAAGCAGGCTTAAGGAATGCCTTAGAATCCAGTCAATTGACATCAGCACCTTGTCTGTCAGTCACCGAGGAAGCAGGAGATGTGTTAAGAACAACAGGCCATTTCCGCTTTTTCTGTCCCGGCCTCCAAGCAAGCTACACTGGGAAGCAGCAGAGAGAAAGCCAAGGGCAAGTCAGTTAGTGACATCTTAAGGCTAACACCAGAACTGGCAGAGTCATTTTCTTCCTTTCTTTCCACTTATACACCATGCTAAAGCCAAGTGTATTTCAGTTCTGGAAGGAAGTATTTTCAATCTGGTGTGTTTGTGCCGTGCTAAACTAATGTGCGGGCTTCTCTGAACTGGTCACTAATGCAAACAGCTTTTTTAAAAAACAAACCAACAAACCTCAGCTTGTTTAAAATAAATTAAAATTGGTATTTCAGTTAAAATTGTTTCCTTGTAAAGTTAACAGAAATGTTTTAAAATAAAAGGGGTGTGGGAAAACTCTGTCCTTGAACCCAAATGATTGCCATACTGGATGGGGGAAGATTAAAAGTTTCAAACAAATGCAGATTTTAAACAAAAGATTTTGCAATAATCTCTTTCATGCATATTAGTTATATCTGACCCAAAGTGCACTTGGGGATTGGGAACCTTTTCTATCCTGGGGGCCACTTTGAGAATGAATAAAACCCTGAGGGCCACATACATGGTGGGGCTGGGAGTGCTTAAGGTGTGTACTCAAGGAAAGAAGGGCCCAGGTGAAGGATTTGTGCTATGGATCTACTCCTTATCCTTCTGTGCATGACCCCATCTCTGCTCTGTTACCCCAAGCTCAGTTTTTCAGTGATTGGAGTTAAGAACTGGATCCAGGGGCCAGATCCAAGAAGTGGAAAGGAGCCACATAAAAACTTGCTGTGGGCTGCATTTGGCCCCTGGGCCTGAGGTTCCCCACCCCTGGGCTATACAAATAGGAAAATAAAAGGATTGCAAAGCATGTTGAATACTGGGTGCTTTCTGACATGATGGCTCCTGCCACCAACCACGGACTGCTCCGGGCGGTGGTGGGAGTCATCACTCTGACCGGGACATGACCTGGTTGCCAAATGGCCCTGCCCCCCTGGCTGATGGGCAGTCATGGCAGTCAATGACGACCGCCATGGTGCCCGACTCCCTCCACTCCACACCACGCTAAGTACAGCACGCTATCAGACGTGATAACTTGCTGTACTTCGGGTCCGGCGGCTGACTTCCGACCGGGACTCGGGGATTTCCACAGTAGAGAGCCAGACAGTGCTAACATCTGGCAGGCGCAGTTAGGCATGACGGCGGCACCTGGGTTAACCTACACTAAAGCCAATTAAACCATGCCACCATCACATCTGAAAACACCCCACTGACACCACTGTAGAACTACTACTGCTAGTACTTACAACAGCAACTACAAAGTCCCTGTCCCAAAAGCCTAAGCTGAAAAATCTTAGTTTTAAAGGTTCTGATCCTCCAAGTTTTAATTGTGTGAGTCTTTATTCATACAGGTAGACTTGTTGAATTGCTTTTATGGTCCATGGGTAGAAGACAGGACATAAACTTTTAAGATAGTAGGGATCACACTGATTTTTTGGCAGTGTGACCCCATTTTATTATTTATATTACATCAGAAATATGCCTGGTGCTGTACAGTCATAATTAGAGACAGGTCCGTAGCCCAAGTGGCTTACAATTGAGAGACTTAACTACAATCGCAGAGAGGATGGCAAAATCTTTTGCAATTGCTTTAAACTTTTGTTTATCCTTAACTTGTAATCCCCTGCTATCCATATGCCTCTTAATATTAATTACCAGTGGAAAGCAATTGTTGCAGCTGTCACACAAATGATTGTTCAACACAAAAACATGGGCGAGCTGTTTGCAAAGCACTCCATTCTCTTAAGATGTGGCCCATGGTATGAAAATATTTTAGGGTTCTAGTGCAAAGATATCCACACCAAGGAATTAAAAGCTCTCCCCTCAAGCCTCAGACAATAATGACTAACATAGGCTGGAGTGGAAGCAAAGGATTCAAAGGATGCTCTTCTGAAAGGTATTTTATTTCACAGCTTGTTGGACATGCACAATGAATAAGCTAGCTACAAGAAAGGTTGCTGCTGCTGGGAATAAAACAGATTTTCCACATGCAGTGTGAGGATGGCTTTATTTTTTGACAAGTGCATTATTTTAAAAATACAGTTATTTAAATCTACCCATAAAAGTTCAGTAAAACTGCACAAGTAATTATTCTCCAGAGGTGAAATGAGGACCCACAAAAACAGGTTGAGTTTTTTGCTACTAAAATCGACTCGAAATTATAGAGTACGAATTAGTACCAGATATTGTCCAGATTCAAGTACCTGATATCCTGGAATGTCGCAGAATGTTGACTTCTGGTCCTGGAATATTGACATCCGGTCCCAATTTTTTTATTTCCAGCCCTGTTTTTCTGTGTTTGCTCCTGATTTACCAATTGGTAAGTGGAAAATTAAAAAAAAAATTGGTACTTGAAATTACCGATTTGGGGGGGTATCCAGGTAACCAGCACAGTACTTAAAAGTGTGGGTATTACCCATGGGTAGCAAAGAAGCTACCCATTTCTGCTCTAGTCTCTACTGATTTTATACTCTGATTTCCTAAGAGCTCGATCTACAGACAGCTGAAGTCAGTGACAACACTTCCATTAACTTTGGATCAAGTTCTAAGAGCCATATGGGACAAGTTGTCCAGAGTAACTTACCAGCTAACGTGCACCATTGCCCACTACTGAAGTGACTATTAGCCCTGTCAATTGTATTTTACTCGACTGCATCACCTACTGAGAACATAAAGCTTTAGAGCTACTGAAAGTCTATTGGCAGAGACACTTTGTTAGCTGCCTGTTCCAGAAACAGAAGACCCTGAGTTCCGTCATCACTGACAATTGGCCACAGAACCATTTCAATTAGTGCTGAAATAAGTATTTGAAACAAAACAACTCTGATAATTTTTACAAATTTGCAAAATGAGAGTTTGAAATTTAGTCTCATTTGACAAACTAACAAGGGTTCTCAATTTTTTAAATCATCTCGTTAACTGACTATTTGATATGTCACCATTTTGCTAGTTGTTACTTTGACATTTATTTATCTAACTTGATGGTTGTTGTGACATTGTCAAGCTGCAGCTGAGACAAAGCAAAGTCTCGTTTGACTTGGTTTACATGTTTAACAAAGATTAAATGTACTGGATTTGTTGGTTTGTCTTTGTTGAATTGTTTGCTTGTTTGTTGAGTTCGAAAAGAACCTCTGAAATCAAATCTTCGGGGTGAAATTTTGCATTTGATTAACAGCAAGTCAATTAGCAGAGTAAAATTTCATGCAAAAAGTTTGCAATAGTACTAACTTGAAGATTCATTAAGGAAACAAATCTTGGAACCTGACTCGCTAATTTCAAAGCCCTGATCATTTCATCTTCAACTGCAATGTATACCAAATAACAGACCACAGGTAAATGGCAACCACCCAGAAGAAACATAAGGGATGGGATTATTATATTGGTGGTCCTGATTTCATGTCAGAGCATGCCGTGATCGGCACTGGGGGCACCCCCGCCGCCCCTGACAGCTTCCTGATGTCCATGGGACACCGGGAGATGTAGCGGGGGCGGGGCCAAGTAACCCCACCCCACGGATGTCGGACAATGTGGGGGAGGAGCCTGGGAATGCCGCAGCTGAGCCCAGCCTGCGTGTGCAGCGGGGCGGGATGGGGCGGACCCAGGTATATAGGGAGAGCTCACACGCCTTGCCTTTGCTGGTGATCAGGTTACTGTAGGAAGCGGCCCTGAGCGTGGATAACTGATTGAAGACTTGTAGTGTGTGACTGAAGATTGAGACTGAGACGGTGTGACTGGTGAGTGAATGAGCACGCATGTTTGGATAAATTGGGGACTATGGGTATCATTGTGTGGAATAACTTTAGAAGCCCCCCCTACCTTCTTACTCCTACCTAGGCCCCTTCCGTTACGTGTCCCCTGCTGACTGTTATCCTGCTACTCTCCGTTCCCCTTGCCCCTAGACTAAACCCCCTACCCTCACCCGTCCTCGCACCTTCCTGTTCCTGGTGTACTAGTGTGATTGGGTGCATTTTGACATGTGGCTTTGGGGAGCTGGGCCCCGCGATCACCCTTCCCTATGATGATCTGGCCTCCTTCCACATGGAAGGTATAGGGCCACACAAGATCTTGAGGGAATACCTTTCCATCCAGTGGGTGCTCAGCTCAGCGAGTGAGGGTTTGCAAGGGTCCTACCCCTTCCTTCTCTCTCCTACCCCATTCCTTACATTTCATTGGATTTAGAGAAGGGGTGGGGAATCTCAGGCCGGGGGGCCAAATGCAGTCCACAGCTAACTTTTATATGTTGTCTTTTCCAGTTAGTTGATCTGGTCCCTGGATCCAGTTCCTACAAGCACTGATCTCTACTCCCCTACACTCTGCTCACTCCTTCACTGCTTGAAGGTAGAAACTGGATCCAGGGGCCAGACAAAGTAACTGAAAAGCTGAGCTCAGGGTTAAGGGAGCAGAGATGGTGACATACACACAAGATTAGGGAATGGATCTAGGACACGGATCCATGATCTGGCCCCTCCTCTTCCTGGATGCATCCCTTAAGCACTCCCACCCGCAACTTCTGTGTGGCCCTCAGGGTTTGTACTAATTTTCAATGTAGCCCTTGGGAGGGAAAAGTCTCCCCATTCCTGACTTCAGCACATTATCATCGATTCATCATGATCTCCCTCAAGAGTGACACACCAGAGGAAGCTAGAACTCTAAGGGTGAAAACACATGTGGTGCCGGTGCAAAGGCTCCCTGGCTTGGGATGGGGCAAGAAACCACTGCAGTCGCCCTCCGGGCAACCCAGGCAGCCAGTGAGCTGTCCCGTCCCCTGCCCCCAGTGCCCTACCCCCGCTATGACAGGCAGCCATGGCAGCCCTTTTCCCACAGCGGAAATGGTGGGGCAAATGGATGCACGTTGGCCCGCTGTGGCACATATTCTAGTCCTTGGCCTAGCATATGAGTCCAGGATCTTCCGGGAGATGCATTCTAGGCCAGCCACCTACCTGGCCTGGGGTACTAGTGGGCACACATCTTGTGGCCAGGGAACAGACATGTGGCTGAGTCCCTGGCCCAGGTCACATCTGTTTTTACCCTAAGTTAAAGATATGAAAAGCGGCAGCCCATAACATGAAAGGAAACTAAAAAATCATGCTGTATTTCATGCATTTTGTTTCTGGACCTCATTGTTTTTTTTACATGTAAAAGACAGAAAACACCAGGTGTAGTTTATTTATTTATTTTACAAATTTCTACCCCGCCCCTCCTGCAAAGCAGCTCGGGGCGGTTTCCATCATTAAAAACCATAAAATATAATAAAATCAATACAAAACAATCAAAAAATACTTAAAATATTAAATATAAATATAACTTAACAGGGCTAGTCCAAAACCAAACACAAATGGGTAGGGGACTAAACACCCCCCTCCCCACCTTCCCTCCCAAAGGCCTGGGCTGTTCATTAGTCTTTGAAGGCTGCTTTGAGATTCTCAGAAGGAAGACTCTGCAGAAATATAGATTCGTATATTCTACTTGTTCTACACAGATTCACAGTTTATTACGGTATCATGGTTAAGATTGGATTAACCAGGCGGAGAGGTGGAGTGCCCGTAGGTCGTGGTGGAGGACCGTGCCCTGTTGGCAGGAGAGGAGGTCGGGTAGCAGTGGGAGGAGTATGGAGTCCACTGCTAGATTCTGCAGAGTCTGAAACCACGGTTGACGGGGCCAGGATGGGGCTATGAGGATCACGTGGGCGTGATCTACCTGGGCCTTGTAGAGAACCTTGTACAACAGAGGAACAGGAGGGAATGCATATAGAAAGGGCCCACTCCAGGAGATGGTGAAGGCATCGGAGATCAACCTCTGAGCTCGACCCGCTCTGCTGCAGAATCTTTGAAGCTTTGCATTCTCTCGTGTTGCAAACAGGTCTATTGCAGGAATGCCCCACGTGCTGAAGATGTCGTTCAGTACTTCGTCCTTGAGAGTCCACGCGTTTTGGTCGGTGCCTCTGCAGCTGATCTGATCTGCGAGGGTGTTGTCTTGGCCTGCAAGATGAATTGCCTGTAGGTGAATATTGCGCTCGATGCACCACACCCAAATACTCTGAGCCTCGAGGGAGAGGCGAGTGGATCTGGTGCCGCCTTGTTTGTTGATGTACCACATCGCTGCGGTGTTGTCTGTGAGGATTAGAACATTGCGGCCCGCGATGTGGTTGACTGGAGCTTTGAGTGCCCAACGGATGGCCTTCAGCTCGATCAAATTCACGTGCAGGAGACTCTCTTCCTGAGACCAGAGGCCATAAACCCTTGTGTTGTCCATGTGGGCTCCCCCATCCTGTGAGTGAAGCATCGGTACCTGAGGCAGATCGAAGGGCATGCCGATCAGGAGGGGAGATGGGTTGGTCCACCAAAGGATATCTGTGAGGACCTCTGGAGGACTGGTTACTCTCATGGAGAGGGGATGATGGGTCGGGGTGTAGACCTGTACGAGCCACTGCTGTAGGGGTCGGAGATGTAGGTGGGCGCGCGGTGTCACGGCTGTAGTTGCAGCCATGAGGCCTTGAAGGCGGAGAAAGTAGCGGACGGGTCTGGTGGTTCGGGCTGACAGGGTTGAAACGGTGGATACGATGTCATGAAACCTGTCTATAGGGAGGTATGCTCTCGACTGTGGGGTGTCCAGCACAGCACCGATGAATTGGAGCCGTTGAGTAGGTACCAGCTGCGACTTGTTGTAGTTGATAATGAAGTCTAGCGCCTGTAAAAGAGAGTCTCATGGAGGTGGGTTAGCAGGGTATGTCTGCAGGATGCAGCGAGAAGCCAGTCGTCCAGGTATGGGAACACTCTTACTTTCATTGTCCTTAGGTGAGCCGCTACCACTGCCACACATTTGGTGAAGACCCTTGGGGCTATAGAGAGGCCGAGCGGGAGGACTGAGTATTGGAAATGATGGTTTCCTACAAGAAAGTGTAAGTATCTTCTGTGAGCAGCGTTAATGGAAATATGTGTCCTTAAGATCAAGGGAGGCCAACCAGTCTCCTTGTTGAAGGCCGAGAAAGATAATGAGAGAGGTCATACAGAATTTAAATTTTCTAATGTACTTGTTAAGGCGGTGCAGGTCCAAAATTGGCCTGAACCCCTTGTCCTTCTTGGGGACTAGGGAGTAGCTAGAATAGAAGCCTGTATTCCGTTCAAGAAGGGGAACCTCTTCAATGGCCCCTTTGGCAAAAAGCTCCAGAACCTCTAATAGTATTTGAGTGTTGGGGGGGTAGAACCCCGGGGGGGGGGGAGTGTGTGGAACTGGATGGAGTAGCCACAATGTATCATCTCCCTGACCCAGCAGTCAGAGGGAAGGGTAGCCCATTGGTCATAAAAGGGGCGGAGGCGGTTGAGGAAGGTAGGGGGATGCTCATACACTCCCTTGATTTCGGATATTCTAAAAACAGTTTGGGCGGAGGTCCAGCTGACGAGGTGGAGGAGGATCTACCTTTACCCCTTTGTTTGGAAAATCTGCTATGAGGTTGGGCAGCAGGAGCCCTGATAGTGGGGGGAATACCGTCTGTTGGACTGGTAGGAGTAATGAGGTCGCTGTCTGGCCTGGTAAGAGTAAGGGGCAGAGGATTGATAGAATGGCCTCTTTCTAACAGAGCGAATCATTCCTGTGCATCTAGCAGTCTGGTACATTTCCTTGACCTTCTTCAAGGTGTCATCTGTGATAGGCACATCCCTATAAACTTAATATGGCCAAGAAAGAAGTTCTGATCTTTCCTCCTAAACCCACTTCTCCCCTCCCCCTCCATCTCTGTGGAGAACACTGTCATCCTTCCTGTCCCCTCAACCTGCAACCTTGGGGTCATCTTTGATTCCTCTCTTGCCTTCTCTGCTCACATCCAAAACAATGCCAAAACTCGTATCTTTCTTTATAACATTATCAAAATCCGTCCCTTCCTTTCTGAACACACTACCAAAATCCTTATCCGTTCATCACATCCTGCTTAGACTATTGTAACCTGCTTCCTATAGGCCTCCCGCTGAATTCTCTCTCTATTACAGTCTATTCAAAGTTCAGCTGAGACTTGCCTGTCTTGCATGCCACTACATCCAAGTAACCGTCTCTTCATGTCACTACACTGGTTCCCCATCTGTTTCCACCTACAATTCAAACTTCTACTCACCTATGTCTTCACTCTGCAGTCCCTCACTACCTCTCCTCCTTTATCTCCCCCTTCACCTCTTCTCATGACCTCTGTTCATTGGGTAAGATTCTCTTAAATGCACCCTTCTCCTCCATCACCAACTCCCGACTCTAGGCCTTTCACCTCACTGCACTATGTCTGGAACAATCTTTCCAAGATGGTGTGTCATGCCTCCTCCCTATCCATGTTCAAAGCCCACCTAAAGACTTCTCTCTTTGGGGTTACCTTTAATTCACGAACCCAGATTATATACATATCATAGCCTTCTAGATTTTAACTAAAATATCTTAGTTGGAATAAATTAACTACTGAATAAACTGCCTCCTGCAGTCCAGATGGAATACGTTAACTACTGAATAAACTGCCTCCTGTAGTCCATGATGATTATGTCATTTATTTATAGCTTTCTGTGTCTTAATTAGATTGTAAGCTCCTTGGAGCAGGGACCATCCTTGAAGTTATGTGTATCTGTACAGTCCTGTGTATGACCGGGAGTGCTGTAGAAATAAGTAGGAGTAATAGTAGGTCCTTAATGGCTAGTAGTCAAGTTGCTCGGGGACGTAACCTCTGAGTGTTGGGAGGTTATAGTAAATAGCAGGGAATGGATCATTCCATTATGACCTGTTGGATACTTCTCTGAAGTAACTGAAGCTGGTCACTGTCACGGACAGGATGCTGGACTGGATGAGACATTGGTCTGACCTAGTATGATGTGCTTTATGTTCTAATGTGAATGCACGTACAACTGAAACAAAATTCTGGTCCCAGTGAAGTCAAAGGCAAATCTCTCATTTATTTCACAAGAATGAGGATATCACCACTAATCTTTACAGAAATCTATTCTTGTTAAGAAGTTTACTGTGGGTGAAAACAGGCATGCAGCCAGCACGGAGGCTCCCTGGCCCAAGGTGGGAAACAGTGGAGGCCACCCTCCAGGTTGGTGGGTGGCATTGAGCAAAGATGTCATTGCCAGGAGACCCATCCTGCTGCCTACACAACCCAGGTAGGGGTGGTCACAACAGATGTGCAGGTGGGCGACTGGCCCTGCCTCGCTCCCAGCCCACACACACACCATGACCAGAAGCCACGGTGGTCAATGACAGACAGCTGAACAGATGTGTTGATCTGCATGGGCAGTCCTTGGCCCAGGATGTGCATCTGGAATCATCTGGGGGACTTATTCCAGGCCAGCTGCTTACCAGGCCTGGGGCAGTCATAGCCCAGGGGGGCCATAGTTTCTATTTTCACGCAGTGTTTTAAGCACCGGGCTACAACTGACTGGCAAGAACTAGGAAGTAACTTTTCCAATGGGGCAGTTGTCCTATATACAGAAGTTGTCGAACGTGGCATTTTTTGTGCCCTGCTCTTTAGTAATGGCCAGAGATCAGACTAGATAGACCACTTCTCATCAAGATGGCTTTCCCCTTATTCGTGCAGCCACATCTCAACAGACATTCCTACGTGCTTATTGCAGAAGTGCATTTGAATTCTCTGTTATTGCTATATAAAGTTATTTAACTGTGGAGGATTTTTCGGTAATCAACTCTCCCAAGTATGCTTTCCTAATGTTTGCTCTCCTCTTTTCTTTCAGGATACAGCCTCAACTAAAAGTTAATCAGGCGGGGGGGGGGGGGGGGGGG